>BQNB010041540.1:25210-40583 GCA_026074375.1 Tanacetum coccineum
TTGGGAGTGAGGTTTTAGATCTGAGAAAACTATGTGCAAAGAGGTGAGAAAATCTGTAGAAACAGTCCACTATTTATAGGAAAAAATATTAATATTTTTATTTAGGCGGTCCCCTTAATTATACAAAGGCGGTCCCCTTAATTATGGCCGGCCCCCTTAATTAATTAAGGGTATATGTTTTAAAAATGTTTATCCCATTTTATAAAAAATGTAAGGTTTGGAAAAATAAAAAATTTCTTTGATCATTCAACAAATTAAAGTTTGTTTGTTCATACCTTTAGTGATTTACGTCGGGTGTGAACTTAAATTTGTTGTTGAAGAAAACTTGAGACGTCGAAAGATGTTGACGTATAAATTGATGATTTGTGATTACGAGTAACTTAAGCATTTTACGTTATGTGTTATAAGTTACATGTTTGTCATCACCAAAACATGAAGAGAATGTATAGATTAAATATCGTAATGTAATATTTCTACCAACATAAAGATTTAAGTGCATTACATTTTGGAATACTTGTTATGTATTAAAATCTTTACACTTTTCAAGGATGAACAAGTTAAGCCGTGGGCTTTTGTAACAAACAATTTATTTAATCTAACGTATCATTTTCAAACGACTCATATAGAGGTCATTCTCATATCTTGTGCTATTGATCTATGATGTAACACTCTCATACCCATATTCTGCTGCGGCCCTATTTGGGGGTGTTACAACAAGAGCTTCAAATGGTACAAAAATATGGATCATCCTGGTATAAATTACAAAATGTATCAAAACCATGTACCTGAACTTTCAATGACGAAGTGAGAACATGGCGACGACTCAATGCATCAGCAACAACGTTGGCAGAACCCGCTTTGTGGCGGATAACGAACGAATATGCTTGTAAGAATTCCACCCACTTGGCATGACGAGGACTGAGTTTATATTGACCGTTGATATATTTTAAAGCTTCATGGTCAGAAAAGAGAATAAACTCATTTGACAATAAATAATGTCGCCAATAATTCAAACTCCGAACGATCGCATAGAATGCCTTGTTACTTGCGACGAGCTTCGTTAAACTTTTCACCAAAGAATGCGATCGGCCTTTGAATTTGACTCAAAACTCCACCAGAAGCGCACCCAAAAACCGTATAATGACCTGTTCTTCTTCTTCCTCTACGGCGCATCGCATACGAAGTTGATCAAATTCAGCGATAAAATCCTCAACAGAATATGAAGTTCGTTGAGAAAAAATATGGTATTCTAGGAAGGCCTCTTGTCTATGATTAATTAGAAGGAATTTTACACGCAACAATTTCTTCATTTTGTCACATATCTCCACTTTGGACTCCCCATCTCCTACCCTTTGATTTTTCACATGCTCCCACCATAGTGATGCTGATTTACGCAACTTAATAGCAACAAGTTTCACTTTCAACTTCTCAGAAATATCCCATAGGTTAAAAATCCTTTCTACCGTGCTCAACCGGTCAATAAAATCATCAGGATGTGCCTTTCCTACAAACTTTGGAATCTCTATCTTCATTCCAAGGTTGCGTAATGGGTCATCCTGGTTCATCCCATGAAGATTCTGACGACGCCAGCCAAAAGGGTTCTCTTCCTCCTCCCAGTTTCTTGGGTTTGATAAAATGTCCTCATCAGGATGCTCGTGTTGGATTTCGAGGTCTCTAATTCTTTGTTACAGGCGTTCAATCTTAATATCACGCGGATCTCTCTATTTGATAATGTTGCCTTAGTTGGTGAATCTACGAGCATTATGAGGAGGTCTACCATGCCTGACCTTTTGGATACCAAAAGCTCTGATTACCACGTGATGCAGATCGTTAACCAAATAGCCACAATCAAGAATGGAGAACAACTTAAAGAATAAAGTACCCTAAGGTTTTCTTGTATTATTATTAAAACTGAAAAAATATGAAGAGTAGAATCAACCTAAATAAATATTAGGTACTACTTTCTTATTCCTAAATATGTAATTGATTAGGAATATAATTTCCTAATCAAAGTTTTATTATTTCACAAGAAACTTAAATAAAAAAGAAGCAAATAACTTGATTAAAATGTGAGATATGCAGCCATGTTGACGCTGTGATCCAATGCCTCTGCATCACTCCTTTTGACTTAAAAAGTCTTTTTCCATACCCGTCACATACAAACCCTAACCAAATGCTAGTAGCAGACAACCAATTAAGATTACATTATCACCATGAATCACGATCACAAACCCCTTGACTACTCGAGACACACATGTATGATCAAAAACCAGGAATCACAATCGAATAAGACAATCCAAAAATAAGATTCGATAAGTTAAGAAATAATCAACTTACACCAATAGGAATAAGATGCGATCAGTTACAAGAACACTAAAATACAATTTGAAAAGAACCCTAAAAACCAGAAACCCTAGCGATTTAAAACCTCTAAACTAATAACGATTGATTAATATAGGATTAAACAAAAGTTTAATCACAAATAAGAATCGGATCATTGATCAGAATAGGGATTTAGATATCGGTTTGGAAAAGTGGACTAAGGGGTTTTTTTTATCTTAAAAATCACCAGAGAAGGGGCGTGGGTTGTTTGTTAGCTTTCCTTATCAAATTCAAAAAAAAGTAAATGAAAGTAAGTAAACGATTAAACTTGTATGGTTTACAACCTTTGTGTCTTAGATACAAATCTGTTAAATGTAATTGCAATTATACTATATATTTAAAACCTAAGATTGTTGCCTCGAGGCGACATTTAATGCTCTTTATTTTAATGAATGCATACCCGGCCTGACCCGATTTCTTTCGACCTTCTTTTTACTCGGCTTTTACCCCTCTCTCTTTTTTAGACACGTATCCCTGCTAAGAGATACATTTTCTTCTCCCAACCTCCATCTTCATATAACAAATCCAAACTAACAAACACACACAACCACGACTTCAATCACCATCACCGCAACCGCCACAAATAGGCCTCTTCAAAGCTTCATATTGTAGTTGTGTTTGGGGTGGATTAAAAATTTTTATTTGGGTTGTTAATTGTTTCTTATCTAAAGGTTTAATACTTTTTTATTATTATAAACATTGATTTTTTTTGTTTCGATTATGTATATTTTCTGTTTTTACAGGAATTATGTGACTATTTGAGACATACTTTTTAGTCGGTGGTTTCTCCTAAATCACTCTTATAAAATCCGCCTACACAACAATCACTCTCAGATCTATCCCTCCTCTCTCTGACGTCGGCACATCACCAAGATCTGTAACCCTAAATCAATTACCGCTCAATCATCTATGATTTTGTAGCCCCAAAATAATAAAGAAGATTACAAATTAAAGGTATGTTAATTTGTTTGATTTTAGTTTATTTAAAAACAAAAATGATGTATTTAACCAATTTTTAATGCAGTTACAATTAATTCTAACTGAAATGATAATGTTTAATTTTTCAGGGCATTTTTGGTTCAAGAGTTTATAGATTAACCCAATTCAGGTTCTTGGTGTTTGTCAGTGATAACAAAGTATAATCTTTTTATTTCTATATAAAGGTCTAAAGGTCTAATCTTGGTTTTTTTATATAAAGATTGTTTCTAAACATTAAAAAAAGGTAATTGTTTGGTTACAATTTTTTGTGAGATTAAATTTTGAGCTTTTATGGTTATGGTTGCCTTTTAAATTTTTGATAGTAATTATGAATGTATTAGTAATTAGGTGTTACTTTTATGCCTATTAAAACTATATTGTCGATTTTTGACTCAAAGCTCTTAGGCTGCTGTTTTATGGTGTTGTATGTTCCGCTCACTATACACATTTATGCAATAAAGTAGTGATAAAAAAGATACACAATAGCTTGATAAAAGTACGCAATTGCAGGATAAATATGTGACTTCTAAATGCTAAAATTTGAAATTATTTGTTTTTATTTTATGGTTGTTTGGTCTTTTGATCTCCTAATGGTTTTTAATGGGATCACGCGTGCAAAATAGGCAAAAACTAATGGAATTGTTAAAGTATCCTATTGTGGAGGAGGCGATGCAAAGAAGGATTAAAACAAAAGCAAAGACTTATGTTTGGTGTTCTATGCTATAACTTCTTGCTAAATCATTTAATAAATGTGTAGTTTTTAAAGGGGCTTTTGGGCATGGATGTTAACGTATTTAGGGGTGTTTGGATCTGTTACAAAACCAATTAAGAAGTATCCCTCCTTTTTGGTATGCATTATACTTCAAGCCTTAACTATTTTGGAATTTAGATCTACCTTTCGTTGTTCTAAACGACCAACGTAAGCTTTCATGGTCCTAATCGTCCACATATCCTAAAGTATGCTACTATAAAACTGTAGAATTGTATTCTTGATATTAAAAACCATAATAGCCTGTCGTCATAAGATGTGTATATGGTATGAATAAGCTATGTATTGCTTTCTCTGCAGGGTCGTTTGGATTGCTTATTGAAACACGCTTATACAGGAAGTGGCTTAAAAAATGATAAAACAATGCATTAATTTTGTAGTAGACATATGCTAACCTATTATGAAACACGCTTAAACACTGCTGTCTATAATTCAGGGGTCAAAGATGATAAAACAATGCATTAATTTTGAATTTAATGATCTTTTAGTTTCATTATTACTCATTTCGTTAAGAACTTCATAAATTTAAAGGGTAAGCATCATTTATTGGGTAAAACAATGCATAAAACAATGCATTAACTGCTTATTGAATTGAGCCTAAAGAAGATAGAAAACGTAACGCATCTGTTAAGTTTCCAAGTTGTATTTAACATGCTAAATGATACATATCTGTTTAAACTTGCAGCAAGGAGGCTGATGAGCCAGCCTAAACTTTAGAGGGAGCTAAAGACGGAGTTGCAATGACTGTTGAGTCAGCGTGAACTTCCGCAACAGGGATGTCATTACCATTGTATGCGGCCTAGAGTTTACATGTGGAAATCGCTTCACTTATGCCCTTGATTTCACCAGTGCGGCATTAGGTTAATTTCCTAGATATGCGCAAATGAGTAGTCACAGTGAGTAATCCCAAACACCCCCATAACTATATATTATACATGTTGTCTTCAAAAAATGGTTTAAGGTTTAAAATATGCATATCATCTTAATAGGTTAGCATGGTAATTATGGATGGGTTGGGTACTGGGCTCAGGTCAAAATGGCAGACTCTTTCGTATGGGTGTTGAAAAAATATTATCTATATAAATAATTTTTTGATATCAGGTAATAATTTAGTTCGTCTGAATGATTCATAGGTTCTGTACATTATATATACGTGGGGGATGTCGCCGCCTGATAGAGACAGAAGCGGGGGTACCAGAGTTTTGCTACGTCTTGAGATCCTAATTGCCATGGTTCCGCTAAGTGGCTTCTCTCATTCATTCCAAATTACCCAGTGCTCAATTTCTTGCTTGCAACTGCAGTTTATGTCTTGGTGAGAAACATATGCTCTCACCTTTTTAATTATATACGTGCTATAAATATACTCATTTCTTATGTTGGTTGACGTTGCCTTGCTTCTGCAGATATCCTGTCGGCTCTTTGAACTGACAAACTCACTGAAATCAGTTTTTATACCCACGAAAAATGATCGTCAGTTGCTTTACAATTTTCTTGCTGGAACAACAATTTTTTCATGTTTATACTTCATTTCATTCACCGTTGTTCAGATTTGTCAATAACTGGTAAGTCCTCAATTCCCCTTCAAAACTTCTATTTGCTTAGTTCCCAAACTTGCATAATTGCCTTAGCACACTATAGTAAATTATGATTTTTTTCATCTGCAGGCAGTCGTGCGGTATTCTTTGTTATTGGCTACTGATATATATGATGGCATAGAGAAGTGTACATTCATAGTGGGTAGAGATGTCAAAAGTCGCGCGTGGGTAACAAATCAAAACATCTTGAGGGTTGGATCGACTCAAAACACTTCTACGTCCATGTAATCTGTGTTTGATGAAAGTTTTGCAAGAACTGTGTCTTTGGTTACACACAACCTAAAGTAAGTTGTTATAAAAAAAATTTGACTTTCTGGTATATTTTCTTGCGAATAGAATAAAACAAAGTGAATGTGCAACTTATGAATAAGTTTCATTTTTGGGCATTCAGGCTTTATGGTCATTGTTCGCCCATCTCTACTTCTTATATACTATAAAATTTACATAGGATGAGGCGAAGTGTATAATATGGAGTTTTAATGGAATTATACAAGCAACTGTAATCTCTTTTGGGTGGCGCGTTATGGAAAAAATATATGGATAGAATGAATGATTTGGGGGTGAAACGTTGCGGTATAAGGCACACAGATAGCTTCATGGATTTAGGTGTGACAGTTTTAGTTAGTCAAGTCAACCGTCTAAGTAAAATGGTGAAAGACTTGGTAGGAGTTGGTTGTGCATCCACATGACACAGATCAGCTGCTCTTTATGCTTATTGTGTTGTTGCTGGAATTTTGTTACCGCTCTCTTCAACCTGCTCATGGCTAGGTTGATCGTTTCGGGTCAAATAGAAAGAACTAGAAGATTCCGCCTTTGGAAAGCACCTACACCTAATGGCTTAAGCCGATGTTCCCGGGTAACGAATCAACAGGCGCTTGCTTGGTTTCAAGAGTGAAACTTTTTCTGTAAAGCGAGATTGCAACCATCATGGATGCAATGAACATCAAGAAGGGAACATGCACCCTATTTAAAATTGCTTTGGAACGACAGTACATCATGTAATTGTTCATCTTTCTTTTTTTCCCTTTTATTCAAATACGCGGATATCAACTGATCTCATGATCCGTGTGCAGATTTTCAGTGACTTCGTGCAGCGGCTGGACTTGGAAGAAAGGGTACCCTGCCGTTGGCAGATTGTCAGGTGTGTAATATGATATAATACTGTTCCGGTGCATTTACTTATTAATGGGTTGATTTGGGCTGTGTTTGTATTTCAAACTGGTAAAATTATAACTTTCATAAGAGATCAGTTCAAGATGAACAAAAATAGTTGGCTCGCCAAAGACCACCAGTAGCGAACAAAATACTTTTTTTGCTGAAAATCAAACATAGATCCCTATACTCAAAATCAAACAATTTAAAGATCAGAATAAGATCATTGAAAACTATGCCTATGTTGGACTTTGAAGACTGGATGTGGACAAGTTTGGGTGTTTCACTTACTGGGAGTACAATTGCATGAGTGATGTGAAGTACATCAGGAAGACCAACAACATTTCCATCTTCATACAGAACCATTGGCTCTTGCAGGCTTGCAGCAAGTTAGACATAATTCGAATAGTTGAGGCAAGTTTTTAAAGTTATGATTGAGTGGTTATATTACGGGTACCTATTTATTCGAGTTATCAGTAAATTACGGGATAACGTATTGAACTTATGACGTGCAGATTAGTTTCGTAGTAAAGAGTATCAACAAACTTTCAAAATGAAATATCTTTAAGCCATCATATGCTAAACTATTTTGTAAATGGTTGCAGGAATTTGTGTAGACGGTAGTTGCGTATTAAAAGCAAATGGGAGCAACAGTGACAGACGCATCTTCATACATGGAGAGATTGGAAGAGATATAAGCCAAAATCAAAGGTATTTTCCATCATTTTTCTATTAAACTTTAGGGCGTTAGCGCGAAAAGTGATTAGTTAAAAAGGGGTCATGTTTGTGGCGGACAAAACAAGCTGATATATTTACCGCTAACATGAATGTTTGGGATATTCGAACGTGTCATCAGTAGGGAGTAGAGCATCTAATTCAACTCATTTGCTTATAAATGGGTCAATTTGGATATATGTACATATACAAGAAACTGGGTCAAATGGGCCGAAACTCAAAATGTTATTTAAAATCTGCATTTTGTTTGTCTTATATTGACTATATGGCTACTAAATCATTCTATGTATCCAAAAGGGGCTTAAAAAAAACAACCCGAGTACAATAGACTTTTAAGTGTATACAAGTTTCAGTCAATAAGGACTACATCAAATATAGCATAAGCATGTTTGGAACACTGAATATGTCGCCTTTACCGTAAACACCACTTCCTTGGTCTCGAATAAATCTTTTGAACATAGGACAAAAACTCCAAAAAGATTACGATTCATATACGGAATACTGCCTTTATTAAATTTTAATTTAACTTCTTAAATGCCAAGATGACTTTATTAAAAAGCATACTACCCTACGCACCATAACAGTATCACATTATCCTTCTTTTTTTATACTTATAAGTTATACCTTTAACATAAGCTCACACCTCAAACCCAATTAAGCATAACATCTTTATAAACTTACTTTAAGTATTGTTTATTCAAGACTACTATACTTGATTACTCTCAACTTATCAAATAGTTTTTTCTAAAGATAGCAGTTTAGTTAACACCAGCAATTAGGATACACTTGATAAAAGTATATATTGCGAAGATCCTCCCATTATTTGGTTTTATTTGATCCAACTCTCATGTTTAGTTTTTCCCTATTGAAACTGCCAGCTCACTGATATAAAGTTGGTATAGTGATTTACATAATTAAACTACTAATTCTTTGGATAAGACGTGTTTGGGTTCCCTACTTAATTTCTGCAATTTAATTGAAGTGAAAATAAGTTGAGCTTTTTTGTTTCACTTTTGAACAGGAATATCTTAGAAAATACTATAATAAGTTGCTGAAAGATAAATCATGGACAAGAAGTTGGAATGCGAGAGCACTCGGGACCAACAAGCTAGAACAAACGTGTTCAAGTAAAAGCCTTTATCTTATAAGCGTTGGACAGTAAGTGAATAACAATATGATAAGTTGACCGACTTTTTGAGTCATAATTTTTGAGAAAGCTGTTGCTTTCTTCTTTTTTATACATGGGTTTTGTTTAATCTTGATAAGTTTATATGCTTTGGTAGCTCAATTGACTTATTAGTAAACTTCGGTTACTGGATCATTTTACCAGAACCCTTTTTTTTCTGGGTTCTAATGTAAATAGAGAACAACGATCAATGAAAACAATTAACCCCGCGCTCCGCATCGGAGCGCGGGTTAAAAACCTTGTTAAGATAAAAGTTATTATTTAATCAATTAAAATAATAAAACAATAAAGCAATAAGTGAAGATTAGTTATGGTCTTATGTGATCTGTCAAATGGAAAAGTTGATTCAAGCAGCAGATTTAATTAAGCGAGACAACAATGGAGTCGGTTTATGATATCTGTGGATTGTCTTTTATGTATTTAAAATGTTGAGTAAATTGCATAAATCGTCCCTAAAGTTTAGCCAAATTGCATGTTTCATCCCAAACGTTACGAAAGTGCAAGGATCGTCCCTGTGAGGAAACTTTGGTGCAAGTATCGTCCCTGCAGGGATGATACTTGCACCAAAGGTTTCCTCAAAGGTTTTCCCACAGGGACGATACTTGCACCAAAGGTTTCCCCAAAGGGACGATCCTTGCACTTTCGTAACGTTTGGGATGAAACATGCAATTTGGTCAAACTTTAGGGACGATTTAGGTAATTTACTCTAAAATGTTGGTAATGCTAATTTTGTACACTTTTGAATAATTTTGTCACATCCTTAATTCTTTCTACTTTTGTCTTCTCCATCCTTTTCTATTTTAAGAGTGATAGCTACGGTGGCCATCAATAACATATCATTAGTGTGCCACTTCACCGGCAAGTCAACATTTTTTTAACAACACACAATAACTAAAACACATTTTTTAACAAAAATACCTATAACACTCACAAAACCCACAAAAAATACCCTCACTCACTCACAAAATTTTAAAAAAAGATAAAAAAAATACCAATGTCGTTCGTTGGTGGGTTGGCTAAAGGATGAAAGACGCAAATTGGTGGTGCAGTTTGGCGCCAATGACGGCGCCATTGTTTCCCAAAAAATACCAATTGCTAGCCATTGGACCTCTGTACCGAGCACACTAATAACATTTTTAATGTTTTTTTAGCATTATTTATTTAAACAACAAAATTAACTATAATCAGACCTTTTATACGATAGCGAAGCAAACGATCGACTTTTGAGCTTGCCAAAAGACATTTTTTCATACTTGGACTCGACCGTTTAAGATTGTTGCATGACTAAATGACGTCTGGAACCGGAACCGATTGATTCGAGAACCGAATTTTGAGAACGTAGGAACCGAGAACTAAACCAAATATATTTTTCGGTTTTGGTTCCGGTTTCAGTTCCAATTCTGGTTCTTTGGATCTACCCGGATAGGAACCGATTTTTTGAAAGAAAAAAAACCTCATGCACTAATTAATTAAGCCCATTTGCAATCATTTACGTTGAAAGCAATAACATTTAACAACTAAAGTATAAGCTCAAATAAACAATCATTCTACAGTTTTACAGGCAATAATTACATAACAATCAGAAAAAAATAACCTCAAAGTTTGTCCAAGAAAATAACTAGAACCATTTATATTGCCACTATTTGTTTCTCTTTATCTCTTTCGGTTAGTTTCTCTTATTTTTCTTCCATATCTTTCACAATCTCATTGTCTTTAATAAGATCTTCAACACCATCCTAATT
The DNA here is from genome assembly GCA_026074375.1 of Tanacetum coccineum. NCBI lineage: Eukaryota > Viridiplantae > Streptophyta > Magnoliopsida > Asterales > Asteraceae > Tanacetum > Tanacetum coccineum. The sequence continues at coordinate 35,750 of BQNB010041540.1, forward strand.
AATTTGCATTCTTGACTTTCTCACCCAATCTTGGGTGTAAATCAAAGCTTCCACAATCGGCGTTGGCAAGCGAGTTCTATAGGGGTCTAATACACATCCACCCGTACTAAACGCCGCTTCAGATGCTTTGATAATGATGATAGTTGTTTATGTTTCATTGGATTAAAGATTGGGGTTTCGGGTCTTTGGCTTGGTTTTTCTAAAAGTATGCTAGTAGGGTTTTTTATAGTACGTATGATTTGATTATGTGAAATAAAAAAATTACATGTTTTTAGAATTATTGGGTATTTGGTTCCAGAACCGAGAACCGGTGCAACTGAACTGAGAACCAAAAAATCTTAAACTCAAGAACTAGAACCAGAACCTACGGTTCTGGTCCGATTCGGTTCATCTTGGTTCCGGTTCGGTTCTTTGGTTCTTTTGCTCATCCCTAATGTAAGGGATCTGTTACATCTTGAGCAAGAACATTAACATGAATATTGTTTATTGCGTGTAAGTGATACCTTTTTACTTATTCACTTGATTTGCGGATGATGATAATGAAAAATAGGGTTTTATTATTCATCCGTTTTAAAGTTGGAATTGTTTTAGGCCTTTTAGTCGGGTTGATAGATAGAATACGCAATTACGTCTGACATATCAGTTGGTTCAAAGGGTGGTTTGAAGTGTTACGATTTATGTTAATTGTTGTTTCTTAAGATAAAGTTGTTGCATGTTGTAATGTTCCAGGGTTTTATGGATCTAATTTGGATATTGTTGCATGTTTTGGTTTTCCAATTTTTTGGTTGATTTTTGTGGAGCTAATGTGGATGTTTTGTTGCATATTATGGTTTTACAATTTTTTTGGTTGATTTGAGGTTATGTTTTTGGTTGTATATGAGTGTTGTAATTTTATCTAAACAAAGAAAACTATAGTGGTTTGTTCAGTCAGTTAGTCGTGACTTTGGCATGATGGAAAACATCATATTTTTTTCTTGTGCCTGTATTATACGGTCTAAGGTTTACGTTTGACCGCTTAAAGCTTATGTTTGTATTTAAGGTAAAAATTATGCTTTTAAGCCGAGCTACCATATTTGAGATTACGTTTAAGGTAAATGATGTTGTTGGCTGCATGTAAATGATATCATTTTGTTTTGTAAAGAAAATAGTTATTGTTGTTTTATCTGATAGCTTGCAAAATGAAATTGTTTGATTCTTACATGCCTACAGTGGTTGGGTCATTTGGCGTTCATTATTTTAGTGTAATGGGAAATTATTAGCATGAAAGTAGCCCTAATTTTGCAGCTAGTGTAATATTCAACCCACAATGCGAATAGAGTTGAAAATCCACTATTATTTTAAGTTGCCCGTCTTATGCAGTTTAAGGTCTGTGTGGGACCGTTTAAGGCTTAAATTTGTATTTAAGAGTAAAATGACGCAATTTAAAGATGAGTAACCATGTTTGTGATTAGGTGTTATTATTTTATTCTATAAAGAAAAAAATTATAGTTTTATACCATAACCTGGCTGGCTAAATGGTTTGGTCATTTGGTGGGTCATAATTTTGGCATGATAAAAAAAAGTTTGTACAAAACCTTGCATTATTTTGCAGGCAGTGCAGTATCTGACCCAAAATACAAACAGGGTCTGAAACACAACGGTTCCGTTTAGAGATGAACTATGATGTTTGAGATTATGCTTAAACTAAGTTGTAACACCCCCAAATTGGGTCGCAGCGGAATAAAGGTCGAGTGTTACTTCATAGATCAATAGCACAAAATATGAGAGAACGACCTCTAAATGAGTCGTTTGAAAATGATACTTTGGATTTAATGAAATTGTTTGTTACAAAAGCTTAAAGCTTAACTTGTTCATCCTTGTAAATGTAAAGATTTTAATACATAAGATATATTTCCCTACACACAAATCTTTATGCAGTATGACTCCCAAAATGACGACATCCAATGTATCATTGCCCTTGTACCTTACTGACCTGAGAAAAACATGTTCTAAAACGTCAACATAAAGTTGGTGAATTCACAGGTTTAAGTAATGTATAAAGTAGGACCACAAAATTTTAATGTGTATGACTATTATAACACATACAATATCACAAAATGTAATTATGTTTCCCTAAGCTCATGACACTGAAGCTCGACATGTATGAATTGCAATATAAATTGTCAACATTGCCCGTGTAGATGTTCAACCCGCAACATCCCAAATCCAATATGGTATACGTTCGTTAGTTCGGTACCACCGAAACTAGTCTACTCACCCGAACGGGGATGTCAATCCCAAATAGATCTATTTATAACATTCGCGCTTACACCAAGTAATTGACAGTTCATGATAATGGGCTTAATGTGTTATCGCTACTTAGGCAAACAGGTAATCTTGTGTAAAAGTGTACTTGCGTCTAATATGTAAAACAATGCATGTTTCTCACCCCATAAGTTGTAAATCATTGTAATTGTATAAAATGAGGCTATGAACTCACCTCGGGGAATGATTTAATTATATAAATCAAATATGTAAATCATCTCTGAAATTCGAATGCAACCTAATTAATAATAGATCGTATGAGTATAATGTATTTGAATAACTACAACATATAATTTTATAGAGTTACATCACCACCTAAAAGTCTTTGTTTAATTTATAACATCGAAACAATATTTAAATTGTACTTGTTAAATAAACAGCTAAATATTTATCTTTGAAAAAATAATATCTTTGTCCAACAATTTATTATTTGTTTATAATACTTGATTTAATATTTTTAGTATTTATATAATGATATTATATAAATAGTTTAATTGTTTTATAAAATAATATCTATAAAGTTAAATATATATATATATATATATATATATATTATATAAATGATACGACAATATTTCATAAGGTTTTTATAGCCCAAACGGACCCGAAAACACCTGTAAACTACATTTTATATTTCTAACAGCTTTGTTATATTTTTATAAAAGTGCAGAATATTATTTATAAAAGTTTACAATTTTTATAATTTCTAATTAAGTATCTATACACTTAAAAATTATGAAAATTTGAAGATCTAAGTAAAATGTCGTTCCGAACAACTTTGTAGTTTTACACTTTGGCCGAATCAGACCCGAAGGCCCTTAAAATCACAGTTTTAGTTTCTGCTGTAAGTTTACGTTTTCACAGCTTTTATAAAAGCTGTGAAATTTATATAAATGTTCCGAAATCTTTAAAAAACTCATAACTTACTCGTTTCCGTTTTTCGAGTTCTTTATATGTACGGAATCGTGACAAGATACTCTATCCAAATAAAATAGTCACAGAATTTATAAAATTCTGAACAGTAACAGTAAAATCGAAACAGTTTATATAAAGTTACTTTTTATAAAAATCATATCTCCTTCGTTTTAATTTCGTTTTTAATGTTCTTTATATCCACTAAATCGTATTGAGATGTTCTAACAAAATAAAATGTTTGTACATTTTTACCAGTTTCAAAACAGTAGCAGTTTTTATAAAACTACTTTTATAAAAACACTTGTATATATTTTATTATCGTAATCTTGTAAAATTCGTAACTTCTTCGTTATAGCTTCATTTTTCGAGTTCCTTATATATTCGGAATCCTTATAAAATGTACTATCATAATAAAATACTTCTAGGATTTATTAAACGTTCAAATTTTCACAGAAAGTTTAACCATTCGATTTTAAATGTTTATAAACTTTGTTTTATAAACTTTTAACATAAGTAAATCATTACAAGTCTTATAATTTAATTAATAACATATCTCTCACATATTTTAAGTCCTCTAATTATTGTCTATTATTTTATGTCCAAATAAAATATCCTCATAATTATTTATTTATAAACTTTATAAATAAACTTTCAACAATTAATTTATAAACTAAATCTATAAATTAACCAACACTTATACGAAGTATGTTCTTGTGTTCTATCATATTTCTAACATCATTTCATCAAATAAATTTATAAATTCGAATTCATGTTCATGCTCATTTTATTTTATAAAATCATAAAATAAACCATAGATGGTGAAAAACAATATAAACAACATATATGTATGAAATGATTAATTAGAAAATATTAGAGTTCGTGTTTAGACCTCAAGTGAATGGATGAAGAGGATACACAAATCAACCCAAGTATTTATCCCTAAATACTTCTCAAGAAACCCTAATTTAAACCTTGAAAAAAAACCTAACTTTCTTCTTGTAAAAACTCTTGTTTATTTAATACCCAAGATTCCAAATCACCTTGCTACACCTTAGATGTTACTACTAATAAGCTTTGTATACTTGTAATCTTTGAGAAATCAAAACTATGAATTATTTATGGAGTGTATTTCTAGTCGTGACCTTTGAGAGGAAAAGAGTGAAAAATACTTTGAGTTTAGTTTGCAAATGAAAGTGTGTGTGCTAGTTACTTTATGTCTAGTATATATAGTGTAAGAAGTTGAAAAAAACCATTTCACAAAACCATTGAAGGAATTAAGGGGGTGGACGGTTTTGCAAATGAAAGCTTTGTACCGACTCCTGGTATACGGTACGGGACCGGTACCATGAATCCGAGCAAAAAAAATTGGGACCACTAATTCGGTACCGGTACCAAAAATGGGATAGTATTGAAAAATACCTGAATTTTGAGTTTTCATAAGGAAATAAACCAAACGTCCAAAAATCGTACTGTAACAACCATAGCTCTGTCACAAAATTAAAAAATATATACCCTAACTTATTACTAATCACTTTAATCATCAAATTTACTATCTTTAAATCATCTTGATCATCATCATGGAAAAAAATAAAGGTTTTCTTTTTTTACATATTCA
>BQNB010041541.1:0-46698 GCA_026074375.1 Tanacetum coccineum
ATCAACAAGTGGTATCAGAGCTTGTTGCTTTGAGAAACTTTGCTAAGAAGACATGGATCAAGACTCAATACATATGGTGGTTGCATCAATAGTGCCTATGCTCAAACCAGGTGAGTATGAGATTTGGAGGATATGGATGGAACAGTACATCCAGATGGTTGATTATTCTATATGGGAAGTCATAGATGATGGTAATGCACCTCCAATAGCAAAACTTGTTGAAGGTGTTGAGACTATAATTGCTCCTTCAACTGCTGAAAAAAAGGCACAAAAGAGGTTAGAGTTGAAGGCAAGAAACACTTTATTGATTGGCATCCCTAATGAACATCAATTGAAGTTTAACTCTATCAAAGATGCCAAGTCATTGCTGCAGGCTATTGAGAAGAGGTTTGGAGGGAATGCTGCTGCTAAAAAGACTCGGAGGAATCTTTAAAAGCAGTAGTATGAAAATTTTACTGCATCTAGCTCAGAGGTATTAGATCAAAACTTTGATAGGCTTCAAAAACTTATCAGTCAGTTGGAGATTCATGGTGAAAGTATCTCACAAGAAGATATGAATCAGAAGTTCTTAAGAAGTTTGTCACCAGAATGGAACACACATACCATTGTGTGAAGGAACAAGCCTGAGATAGATACATTAAGCTTAGATGATCTTTACAACAACCTGAATATCTATGAACTAGAGGTCAAAGGGACATTAAGCTCAAGCTCAAACACACAAAACGTAGCCTTTGTGTCCTCAAACAGCACCAACAGTACAAATAAAGTAGTTAATACTGCTCATGGTGTTACAACTGCTAGCACTCAAGCTACTGTTGTTAACTCAACAACAATTGATAACTTGAGTGATGCTGTTATATGTGCTTTCTTTGCAAGTCAACCAAACAATCCACAACTTGACAATGAGGACTTGCAACAAATTAATCCTGGTGATTTAGAAGAGATGGACTTGAGGTGGCAGATGACTATGCTAACAATGAGGGCAATGAGATTCTTGAAGAACACTGGAAGAAAGCTTACTGTGAATGGTACTAAAACCATTGGGTTTGATAAGTCTAAGGTGGAGTGTTACAACTGCCACAAAAGGGGACACTTTGCAAGGGAGTGCATGGCTACAAAGAACCAAGAAAACAGAAATAGGCAGAACACAAGAAGGGTTGTGCCAGTTGAGACAACTACTTCCAATGCTTTAATCTCATGTGATGGTCTTAGTGATTATGATTTGAGTGATCAAGCAGAAGAAGATCCAACTAACTTTGCACTCATGGCTTACTCTTCTACAAGTTCTAACTCTGAGGTATCTACTGATTCAAACTGTTCATCATCTTGTTTGGAAAATGTTAAAATTCTTAAAGAACAAAATGAACAACTGTTAAAAGACTTTAGGACATCTAAGATAAATGTTATTACTTATAAAACAGGTTTAGAGTCTATAGAAGCAAGACTTCTAGTTTATAAGAAAAATGAGTCTGTTTATGAAGAAGATATCAAGCTTTTAAAACGTGAGATTTATTTAAAAGAAGTAGCCATTACAGAGCTTAAGAGAAAGTTGGAACTGGCTCAAAAACAAAAAAGATGAAATTCAGCTAACAGTAGAAAAATATGAGAATTCATCTAAAAGCTTAAGCAAACTAATAGATTGTCAGATAGTTGATAAGTGCAAAACAGGTTAAGGGTATAATGTTGTTCCACCTCCCTATACAAGAAACTTTATGCCTCCAAAACTTGATTTTTCATTCTCTGGTCTAGAAGAATTTGTGAATGAGCCTATAGTTAGTGAGTCTGCAGTTAAGAAGCCTGTAGTTGAGACTAGTGAAGCTAAGGCTAGTGCAGACAAGACTAAGGCAGTTAAGAAGAATAATGGTGCTCCAATTATTAAGGATTGGGTGTCTGATAGTGAGGAAGAAGATGTGTCTCAGGCTAAGAAAGAGAAGAAAACAGTTAAGTCTAGTTTTGCTAAAATAGAGTTTGTTAAATCTAAAGAGCAAGTAAAATCTCCTAGGAAAATTGTTAATCATGTTAATCAAAATAGACAAAACACTCATACTCCTAGAGGCAATCAAAGAAACTGGAAGAATATAATGTCTCAAAGACTAGGAAGTAATTTTGAGATGTTTAACAAGGCTCGTTATGTATGTAGAAGTTTTGATCACCTGTAGTATATTGTGATAACCATCAGAGACGGTTTAATAATAAAAAGATAGTAAAACCAGTGTGGAACTATACTCAAAGGGTGAATCACCAGAATTTTTTAAGAATAACTCACCCCAGTCCTAAAAGGAACATGGTTCCAAAAGCAGTATTAATGAGGTCTGGCCTAGTATCACTTACTACTGCTAGACCAGTTAATACTGCTCAACCTAGAACAATGGTGAAAAGTACAGGACCAATGACAAATGTTTTTAATAAATCACATTCAACTGATAGAAGACCCATTAACAATAAAACAACTAATAAAAAGAGGAATTTTAATCAGGATGTTAATACTGTTAAAGATAAAAATGTTAATACTACTAGGCCAAAAGCAGTAGTTAATACTGATAAGCCAAAAGTAGTACTTAATAAAGTTAAGGGAAACTAGGTTAATGTTGTTAAGGCCTCATCTTGATGGGTTTGGAAACCAAATACTAAAGTAATAGACCATGTTTCTAAACACAACAATGCATCAACCATTCTAAAAAGGTTTGATTATATTGATGCATAAGGCCCTAAAAAAGTTTGGTTATGTTGATGCACAAGGCAGATCCAAGTCTTGTGATGGCGTTGGGTCCCCAAAGAACTGATTTTCTTATACTAATGTGGAAGGCTCAATCACAAATGATTTACAAGATAAAGGAGTAATTGATTAGTGGATGCTCTCAAGGCACATGACATGGAAACAGATGTTCCATTATCTTTAACAGACTTAAATATACAGAGAATGACTGGAGTATTTGTTTACTTTGGAGGTATCTCAAATGGAGGGATATAATCATCAGGAGTGGATACAATCAAACATGCGTGACTAGATCTTTAAGTTATGTATTTTGTAAGAGAGTTAAATTTTTAACCTCTTTGTGTCTTCACAAATGTGTGACAATAAAGATAGTGTTCTCTTTAAATGACACTGATGTATTGTTTTATCTCCAAACTTTAAGTTAACTGAGAAAGTTAAGTTTTATTAAAGTTCCTAGAAAGAAACCAATATGTATAGTGTTGAATTTAAACAGGAAATATTGTTCCTAAAGGAGGTCTAATTTGTCTCTTTGCAAAAAGTCCACATCTGATGAGATAATGTATACTTTGGCATAGGAGGCTTGGACACCGATAAATATTTCAAACTATGAATAAACTGGTTAAGGGAAATCTTGTAAGAGGTTTACCATTAAATTTTTTTGGAAATAATCAAACCTGTGTTGCTTGTCAAAAGGGAAAGCAATATAGAGCTTCTTGTAAGTCCAAAATAGTAAGTTCAATAAGCCAACCTTTATATATGTTGTATATGGATTTGTTTGGTCCAACATTTATAAAAAGCTTAATGAAAAAGATGTATTGCCTAGTTGTCATAAATGATTACAGTGGGTTTGGTTGGGTTTTCTTTCTAGCTAATAAAGATGAGACTAGTGGCATAACTTAAGTACTTATTACTAGAGTACGAAAATCTATTAGGATCCAAGGGGTTATAGGTAATTAGGTGTGACAAAGGGAATGTGTTCAAGAATAAGGAGAATAGTTTTGTGAGAGAAAAAGTATTAAGAGAGTAATTTATTGTAGCCTAGAACTTCCTTCAACAAGCAAAATAGAGTAGTGACGGAGGAAAATTAGTACCGCAATAATGGGATGCTGCTGTAGGAACTAAAATGCTAGTGATTCTAAGTTACCCTACTACTTTTTGTGCTTGAGACACATTTATATTGCTTTTGCTATGTGCAAATAAGGTATTAGTAACTAAGCTTCATAAACAAGAACCCTGCCATTATGTAACTTTTTCTTGGTAGAAAAAGCAGCTTTCAAGCTTTATGAGGTACCATTTAGGTATCATGTTATTATTCTCAATCCATAGGTTCACTTAGGCAAGTTTGATGGGTAAGGCTGATGGAAGGATTCTCGGTTTGTTGGTAACGTCTAATCAATAGTAAGAGCGGTTTAGGAGTACTCAACAGTAGAACCAGGATAGTTGAAATAGAACTGCATGTCTAGTTTAGTGAGAATACACCTAATATTCCAGGAAGTGGACCAAATTGGCTTTTTGATATTGATGCAATTAATCCTGGAAACCTGCATTTATAAGCCAGAGTTGTTGCAGGGATAATCTAGTATAATAGTAATTACAGGTACAATGCTTGTGATGGATGCAAGGTAAAGCTAGAATGGAGGACTGTACCTGGAAAGGATTACTTCTACTACCATTGTGGAGACTCTGATGATCTCATTCTTAAGTTCGCGAAGTGTTCTCCTGATGCTGGCTTCAAACCGCTTCAGGAGATTGATGAAAAAGTAAGGTTAACATGAAGAACCAAGAAAGAAGGTGGTGATCCAAGTAAAGAGGATGAAAGAGATGATCAAGAGAAGGATGCTAGTGTTAATAGCACTAACAATGTTAATGCTGCTAGCACAAATGAAATTAATACTGTTGGTAGAAAAGCAAGCATTAAACTTCCAGATGAACCAAATATGCCTGCTTTAGAAGATATTGTCTATTCAGATATGATGATAGATTGTTGGCGGCAGAGCCTGTCATGAACATTTGGGGGGGGGGGGTATGCATTTATGCGTCTGTCATATTCTAACTACAAAAGAGTTACAAATTATCATTAGTTGAACAATTTATTCAAGACTTGAAATTCAAGCACTCAAACAAGAGGAATGACAAAGAATTTGATAAGAACATGTTTGTTTTGTTCAGTTAAGAAAAGAACAAATCCATTAAAAGACTTTAAAATTTTGCTTGTTTGCCTGCTTCTTATAACACAGTGACACTAAGAAGGTATCCAAGCATTGTCATGATCTAGAGGTGATAGACAGTTATAGTCAGGATGGGCTTCTATGATTAAATTACAAAAGGTTTGGACCTTGGTAGATTTACCAAATGGCAAAAGGCCCATAGGTACTAAATGGGTCTTTAGGAATAAAAAGGATGAAAGAGGAATTGTGATTAAAAATAAAGCAAGATTGGTTGCTTAAGGGTACACAACAAGAAAAAAGGATTGACTATGATAAATCTGTGCCCTGTTGTAAGAATTGAAGCAATTAGGCTATTTTATAGCTATGCCTCATTTAAAGATTTTTGGTGTACACAGATTGGATGTTAAAAGTGCTTTTCTTTATGGTAAGGATTGAGAGAAGTCTATGTTTGTCAACCACCAGGATTTTAAGATCCAGGAACTTCCCTGACAGAGTATACAAAGTAGAAAAGTCACTTTATGGACTACATCAAGCTCCTAGAGCATGGTATGAAACCTTGTCAACTTAATTTTGTTGACAATGGGTTGTAGAGAGGAAAGATAGAAAGAGACTTTGTTATCAAAAGGGGACAAAGGTGATATTCTGTCTAGTTCAAGTGTATGTAGACTGTTTATTTTTGGCTCTACAAAGAAGTCATTATGCATTGAGTTTGAGAAGATGATGCATAAGAAGTTTTAGATGATTTTATGGGTGAAATCCACATTCTTACTTAGGACTGCAAGTAAAGCAGAAGGAGGATGGGATTTTTATCAGTCAAGACAAGTATGTTACTGTAGATTTTGAAAGAAATTTGGTTTTAGATTGATGTCAAGACGCAAGCAAACTATGGAAGCTCAATAAAAGCTTTACTCAAGGATGAGAATGGTGAAGAAGTGGGATGTTTTTTACATAGATAATGATTGGTTCATTGATGTATCTTACTTCTTCAAGACCTGATATTATGTTTGCAGTGTGTGCCTGTGCAAGATACCAAGTCAACCCAAAGGTTTCACATCTTTATGCTGTAAAAAGGATCTTTAGGTACTTAAAAGGTCAACCAAAATTGGGTCTTTGGTATCCAAAAGATTCTCCTTTTGATTTGGTAGCATACACTGATAGTGATTATGCTGGAGCAAGCTTGGATAGGAAGTCTACAACAGGAGGTTGTCAATTCCTTGGAAGTAGATTAATATCATGGCAATGCAAGAAACAGACTGTGGTTGCAAATTCCACAACAAAAGCTGAATATGTGGCTGCTTCAAGTTGATGTGGACAAGTGCTTTGGATTCAGAATCAATTACTTGATTATGGGTACAATTTCTTGCATACCAAAATCTTTATTGATAATAACAATACTATTTGCATAATTAAAAATCCTGTTTTTCATTCAAAAACAAAGCATATAGAGATTAGACATCACTTTATTAGGGATTGCAATGAAAAGAAGTTGATTCAAATTGTTAAAATCATACTACAAAAAGTTTCGCCAATGTACTTACAAAGATTTTGATGTAAGTATGTTTCAATATTTGATTGCTAGTATTGGAATGCTAAATCCTTAAAATCTTTTATCTCTTTATCTTTTTGTAGAGTTTTGTACGAATTAGTACTATTATACATGTCATTAAAAGTTTCTGATGTGTAGTTTTTTTGTAGTGCTGGTAGTTTTACTTTATACTGCCTAGTATTGCTGTTAGTTAATAACTTAATACTGCTGGTTTAATTAACATTGTGAAAATTGTAAGAAAAAGAATTGAGAGAGTTGGTGAGAATAAAAACAAAAAGAGAGATGTGTGAAAAATAAAATCAGCCAGAGTGTTTGGTGAGTGAAAAGAATTAAGAGACGTGGTGAGTCTGAAAAAACATTAAAGAGACCTGTTGAATATTATTAAAAACAAACTGAGTGTTTACGAATTGGACGTTTAGCTGTGTGACTCAAAGTTAATGCTGTCTTAGGCATAAGTTAATAATGCTGCATAAAGTTGTTACTACAGGCTAACTTAATGCTGATAGTCATAAGTTAATTGTGTTGGCATAAACTGGAATGCTGATTAGGATTAAGGCTAATAAACTTGATAGAATAACTTAGACTGAACTGCTATTAACGTTATTGTTGTTGAGGGTATTTTACAAGTAAATACATTAGATGAGAAGGATTTCATCCTCATTTAATCACATTTTCATTCAATATATACTCTCTAATCACAAACCCTAACTCAATTTCATTATATTCTATCATCAAAACCCAACATAATGATGACCTATACAATTTTCTCAATTCTCACAACATGGTCACGTTTTTATCTTAAACAACCCCCACGCTGAAAGTTGAAGGGTTTGAGCAAAATGTTGATTTTCTGAATGCAAACCTTATCCAGTTTGCCTTTTAAACAATCAATCCTATTAAATATACATCTTGGCATTGAACAGTTTGGTCTACTTGTCAACGGTGAAAACGTGTTATGGGGAGTTCAGTTACAAGCCCTAGTTTAGATCGGGAAGAAGTATTATCTAGTTACTGAAGCATCTGTAGAAAGTGACCTTTAACTGGATGATCGAGGTAGGTATGGATTATTTGCCAATTGTCTACCATTTTTCATAGAAGCTTAGAGCAAAGGTATAGCGGTATGAGAAAATTTCATCAGAGCTACTTTTTACAAGGATTCTTTCTTTCCCGACACGATATGAGAGATAATTTCTTATTTATAACATTACTATTTTACAATGTGCTATTGTTTTCTGAAGTATCTACATGTAATGGAATTGAACGATTTAGTAGCATACTAATGGCTTTCTTGCTCAGATATCGATATGATTTAGCTACAAACCAGAAGTTTAACTTTTCAAAGTACATATTTGAAAGTATGGTGAAGAACTTGGAGAATGTATCTGGTAAATTTTTGATGTATCCAAGGTTTGTGCAAGTCTTTTTGGATAAACAACTTGAAGGGATGCAAAGTCACAAGAGAATTTATGATGCACCCTATCACACTAAGAAGATCTTTGGAAAATATAGAGGGTAGGAAAAGGGGTTTTTATGGTAGACGGTCACACCCTTATTTCTAAACAATGGTGGTACAAAGCTCAAGGAAGAAATGTTGAAGGTTCAGTAAATCACAAACTGATCCCCATCACCACACCTACTAGTATTCAACCATCATAATCTTACCTCAAAACCAGAACAACAGACCTCAAGAAAGTCAAAGAGAAAGGTCAATTGAGGTAACTAAGCACTAGTGGTCCTTCAGACAATGTTACGATGAGGATGTCTTTGAGGGATGGCATGACAGTTATAGAGAACAGGGCTGCCACTACTGCTACTAGCTTAGATGCAGAGCAGGATAGGGGTAACATCAATAAGACCCAATCCAAGGCAACACTTAATGAACCAAGTTCCTTAGGAACTAGTTCAGGTAGTGGTCCCAGGCGCTAAGAAACCATGGGGGATACAATTGCTTAGACTAGGTCTGAGAATGTATCTAAACTTTCTAATGACTTCACTACTCGCAAGAGGTATCTTACTTCAAAGTGGTGAGGATATTCTGAAACTAAGGATTGATGGAGTTATGTACAAACTTGCAAGATAGGTGTTATTGATCTAGAGAAAACTAAGACCTCTCAAGCTCAGGAAATTACAAGTTTGAAAAGGAGGGCCAAGAGACTAGAGAAGAAAGGAGGGTCAAGAACTCATGGGCTTAAAAAGATTATACAAGGTTGGTTTTATCTAGAAGAGTAGACTCCTCTGAAGAAGAAGATTTGGGTGATGGAGGTTGCATGCCAAACACGGAGCGATAAGCTGTATATTGATTGCTGATGCAAGAATTACCTTAGTTAGTACTTATTTTGATGTTGATATAGATATGTTTGGAGTACATGACTTAGTTGGTGATGAGGTGGTTGCTGAAAGTGAAGTTGATGTTATAGTTTCTAGTACAATTCCAGTTTGTGCTACTAACAATACTACTAACCAATTGTTTCAAGACTGATTGATGAGTTTACTTTGGCTAAGACACACTTGTTGAACTGAAGAAAGTGCTAAATGCACACAATCAACTGCTGATACAACAATTACAGCTGCTAGCACAAGACCTAAAGCTAAAGGAATTGTTATTCATGAAGAGGACTAATCAACTACACCAACAGTTTCTTCTTAACAACCATCACAAGTTAAGGTTCAGGACAAGGGTAAAGGAATCATGGTAGAAGAACCTTTGAAGATGAAGAAGAAGAAAGATCCAAATCAGTTTTTGAGAACATGAAAGATATAAGTATCCAGTTAATTTTGATGAAGAGGACGAGCTTGATAAAGGAAAAAGATGAAGCCTTCATGTGTCATGGGGTAATGTGCTAAGAAATGATAGATGTTGATTATCAAAAGGTTCAACATAATGCAAGTAGATGAACTCAATGAGGATCGTTGAGCCTCATTGAAGAGAAGTCCGAGAAAGTGTGATTTGTTCAACATGTCTTAGCAAGACCAATGAAAGAGGAGCACTGTGTACAGTACTAATGAGCAAAAAGAAAAAGGACAAACCACCAAGCTAGATCAACAGATAAATTACACATGTCTACTGATCTGAAAAAACATGGGACTGTTAATACAAGCAGAATCAATTGGAAGAAACAAAAGATCTTGAATGATCGAGATTCAAGAAGTTACTTTGAGCAAAATGCTATGTAAAGGGTAAACAAATTTGTAGAAGTTATGGATGTCACGCTCCTTAAGAAATTGGTGGAAGGTAGTGAAGTAAGAGCTGAAGCAGAGATAGCAAAAGAGAGCGTTCAAGAGAGCATGACTGAGCTGAACACGAAAGTTTAAGAAGTAAAAGGTGGATGAGATAAGAGAAAGTAGTAGTGCGGTTCAATGTGATCTAAATAGAAGTTGTTTGTCCTGATAAAGAGGGAAGTAGCTCGATTGATGCTGAGTCACTTTTGCAACATAAGCTTAAAGCATTGTGACTCAAGATCCATTAGAACAGTAAAGGACCCGAAGAAAAAAAAACCTATTACCAGAGATAACAGGGCTGATGAACTACTACAAATAAAGATACACATCACCCCCCCCCCCCCCCCCCCCCCCCCCCCCCCCTGCCGTGTGGAAAGTGTTTAAAAGATTGTACTTAGTCTATCAGTCTATATGCTTCAAAAGTTCTTTGACATAGGATAAAGGATTTGTGAAACCCTATGGAAATTGGTAAACGCTAGTAACGCTGGATCAGAACATGGCTAGAGGTGGGTTATGAGAGTGTGCTATGGGGTGATTAAAGATAATGTTTGTCGCGATATGTTGAAGATCAGTATGGAGGAATCAACAGGATTACAAAGTGTTAGATTAGAAAATATATGACTCCTGTGGAGTTTCAGTCTTTAAAGGATCCAACATATGCACCTTTCTTATCGCTGGTAAGAAAGAGAATTTGATCCCTTAACATGCTTCGCAATTACTCGATATGTTAGAAACGATTGAAGTTTCAATGTGGCTCGCCATTTTAAGTGTTAGAAGTGGTATATCAGCTATGCCTTAATTAAACTGTGCTCACCAAATACAGATCAAGATAAATACAATGAAGTGTTTGGAAATGCATCCTCATTGTGAATCGTTTTGAAGCTTTCATCATGAAGAACAACTTGAGATTTTGAAGAAGTATATCTAGTTTTAGTGAGGATTGTTTAGGATTAAAGACTTAGGCATGATCTTGGTAGTTACTGCTGCTAACGGTTTGTATTAGTGCCTCTTGGCACGTTTAAGTAAGATACCTCTAGTGTTGTTCATTCAACTGATCTAATGAAAAATATGCGTAATGTTATTTACCTTAATGCTAGTTGATAGGTTGATGTATGAATAGTGTAAAATTTGTACTGCTAGTGTCATAGTTAGTACTGTAGTATATGTTAGTACTGCTAGAGGTAAAGTAGACTGCTGGTGAAGAGTTGAAGATAAAATATTATAAGTAGTTTACTACTGCTGTACACAATTAATGCTGCTAGGTATAAGATAACTACTGCTTGTTAAGAGTTTATTGGATGGTACAAGTTACAACTAACGTGATTAAGTACACTTGTTGAAGAGTAAAAAATAATTTATTGAGATCAATGATTACTCTATAAGATAAGGACTTGTTTTTTATAGATAAGTTTCTTTGAGAATAATCTTATGTTTTAGTAATATATTGTACAAATCGACTAGGATTCATTCGATGTTTAAAGGAGGTCCTAGGGCATAGAGTTTTATGTATCTTAGTCGTATAATTCATAGCTTCAAGGTTTTGTAACCCTAATACTAGGAGAGTATTCGTATTATTTGTAATAATAATATTGGAGCTTTTATTGTTAAATTATATTGTTTTGTGTTACTAAAGAATTTCTTATATTAAGAATTAGATTCGCATAATCTTTAGTATTATCAAACAAAGTTTCTTAAAATAAGTTGTGTTAGATTTATCTAGCATAACTAAACCTTATACAAGCTAAGGAATTTGATCATTAGAAGTTAACTAGGATCAATCAAAGTCGATACACCTATTTATAAACACCAGGATACCACCATATTGAAAAATGTATTAATAAATCGTACGTACATGCTAACAAGTTTAATACGCTGTATTCGTTTAATGAATACGCCGTATAGACTGAACTGACAATAATGTTTAAAATTGCATAAAAATAAAGACTATATAACATCCAGATAGTCAATACGCCGTATCGACAGTCTGGGAAGATAGACTCGATAAAAAAAACTAGTTAGATTTCTAGGTTTACTCCCGGTGAGCACTTTTTCTTTACAACAAAGATCTTTTAAGTTAGACTTGTTTTTGGCACTTCAAATTAGTACATGACCCGAAATCCTTAATCCGTTTGTGTAAATTGTCTTGGTAGATGATAGAAATTTTCTTCGGTTCGGATAACCAAATGTCATAATCACACTCTTTGTTTGTGACATATTCCTCGTTGGTACGATTCGTATTTTAATCACCTCGAATTTACTCTTGCTGTGGGTCGGTTTACACTAGTGAACTTAAAGTACGCTTGCATCTTCTTTCCTTTGATTATATTATTTATGTGTCCTCGTTAACATAGTGAGGAGGGTCTTTTTAAATCAAGTATTCTTCTAATAACACATCAGTCATCAATCTTAGCTCTTCACAAGCCCTGGCCGCTTCTCCCAATAGTTTCTCTTTATCTGTTCTTGCATTACTAATATCCTAGGACAATATCAAGATAAGGGTGTATACTTTGGAATATTCTTCCCCTTTAAATGGTTCATGTTTAGTTTTAGCACAAAATTATTTCTCTATGTTACGTCAATGGGGATTTTGGTCTAATCATTCATCCTCCACCAATATTCTTCAATCTTTATCAACAACTCATAATCAAGCTCGTTAAAGTTGTCAAAGCATCTTCTTAACCATGCACAAAAGTTCATCACTTCCTCTAGAGTTTGCGTTCACACATGACCCTCTTTGATGTCCTTTTCGCTTTTAGACTTCCTCCTTTAATTTGTCGTTCTAGCAAATTATCGACCATTACGTAGTCTTGAAGAGTAGGTCATGCAACCAACTAGTATCATTCCTGGTAATTCTCCACCATTACAAAATCCTTCATCATTCCAATTATAAGTGGGCCATTTAGTCTTGCCATCCTTGAACCAGAATGGTTCATATACATGATTAATTAATTCATATGGCACTCCATTTTCCGACCATGTGTGCTTTCGGGACCCTGGTTTTTTTTCATGTTCAATTTGTCTCTATTCCATTCGTTCTTGAATATATCATGTGTTTTGAATCCGTGAATATCACATAGTAAAGAGACCCGTATCAACCTTGAGGAGGTAATTGAACTCGTTAAATGCCTTGCAAAGAAGGTGTTTCGAAGTTGAATAAGTTAGTTTCGATCATAAAGATTTCGGCTATTTTGTCCACTTTACTAAGATCATCATCTTCAAGATTAGAGAGATCCTCATTAGTGAGTTCGCTTTCTCATTGCCTCTTATCTATAAATCCAAATGCGTTCTTCATATACCAATCCATTGTCATATGGTTGTAAATTTTTGAGGCTAGCCATTCGGTGAATACCATGTTAGATGGATTGTATTCCATGTCAACCTCGCGTGCGTACGTGTCTATTTGTTTCTTAATTTCCATGTAGTCTTCAAATTGTCGCTTATAACTCCTAATTAACCATGTAGAAATCACCCCTTCTCTTAACTCATTTTTCATCCATTGTACTCATGATTCCATATTTGATGTCTAACCATTGCTTTCACAAGTTTTTTACTCAATAAGTCATGCCAATCTTCTATCAATAAGGATACGCTTCAGCATAAATCTTTTCACATTCTTCTAACTCATCTTTCATTCATACTTCTAGATATTTTTATTTTATCTTAAAACTCTTTTTACGACACTCATGTTCCTACAAGCTGTTTCGTACACTACCACTACCTACTTAAACTAATCTATCCATTCCCCCATGTACAGTTGCAAACCATGAAAGTCATCCAAGGTTTGAGTCACACATGTAAGAACGTATCATCACAGTCTTGGAGACAGCTACTGCCACTTCTTTATATAACAAAACACTACCCATCATCAACTCATCTCCGGGTATACTTAATGTACTTTCTCCAAAGAAGTTGCTTATGGTATGCTCTTCAACTCTAGGGGTACTCTGAAAGCAAGACAAAAAATACAAGTAGGATTTGCTAGAAGAAAGAAAATACCATAGCAGAACTAAAAACCACCCAACCAAATTATCCTGAAAATTTAAGTTTGCTTTTGTATCATGGTGACTCTACGCCGTATTCAATTGATGAATACGCCGATATATCGGATTAATATAAGATTACTGGCTGTATCTGACTTTGAAAGGGTTGTATGATGTCTATGATTGCCATTTTAACTGACCTGCAAACCAAACTAGACTGACATGCTAAGGATAATCAGGAGATATGCTTGGACAACGAAAACTTAAAAAATGAGCTTCTTGATATTGGCTAAAATATACATATTTTGTACCCCGAAAAACACCATAAAAAGACTAAAAACACTAAAATATAGATAATTATGTTGCAAATATGTTTGTATTGTGTTTTTATGTCTTACAGGTACAAAGGATTGGAAACAAAGCAAAAACGGTAATTTTCGGGTGACTTTCGATGACGTTTTCACATTTATCGAGGTCGAAACGAAGTCGTGAAAATTCCTCGATCACACCATTGGAAAGAGCACGAAAAAACGAGTCCAACGGTACCGGCCTTTCATATTTTAACCTTTTTATTATGAACCTTTTTTGTCCCTGTTTGAACCTTTTATCTTTATTAAACCTGGACCAAGAATATAAGGGTTATATATTATTTTTCGCATGTATATACATGAGGCTATGCTTAGCACAGCGGAAGTGCGCATAGCCTCTATACAAGGGGTCCCGAGTTCGAACCCAGGCTTGCCTGGGTGAGGATTTTCGGTGTTGTGACACGTGGCCCACTCTGGTGATGCCACGTGTCGACCCGACCCGGCCCATGACCCGACCTGACCCGGCCCAATACCCGACTCGGCCCGGCCCAATACCTGACCCGGTCCGGCCCAATACCTGACCCGGCCCGGCTGTTGACTTACCGTCAACCACCGTTGACCGGTGGTCCGGCGGTGGTCCGGCGGTGGTCAACGGTGGTCCGCCACCGTTGACCGTCGTTGACCGCCGTCGTTGACCGCCGCCGTTGACCGGTGGTCCGGCGGTGTTGACCGTCGTTGACCACCGTTGACCACCGTCGTTGACCACCGTTGACCGGTGGTCCGGCGGCGGTTGACCGGCGGTTGACCAACGGCGGGGGTGAACAGTGAAAATGCCACGTGGCACCACTTAGGTGGTGACACGTGGCGCTTCTAATGATTGGTGTCAGACTGTGCAGGTGGCAGGTACCAGGTACTGTAGCAGTACGAGGTGGCAGACACGTCAGTACGAGGTACTGTAGCGATGACGGCTGGACCAATCAGAGGGTGACACGTGGCACTGGCGTGTGTCAGTCCGAGGTACTGTAGCGTCAGTACGAGGTAGGCGTGTGCAATAATGAGGCGGTTGGTGGAGTGCAAAATGACCAAATTACCCCTAGATCCAGCAATATCATTGGTTGAGTACCTGAAAGGACGAAAATACCCCCACCTATTTGGGCTATAAATAAAGACACGCATCAGCAGTGTAGAGTGTTAGAATTTGTTAATTGGAGAGTGTTAGATTTACATTATTTTCAAAATAGTAGTGTAGGTTAGTTTTTAGGAGTAGTATAATTTAGTTTTAGCTTATTGTATAAGCTTTTTAAGCTTATTATTTGCTTATTGTAATCAACTCTTTGAGCTTATTAATGAAGATGCTTTTTATTAAAGGTTTGTTTTGTTAATGTTTTTATTTTTATTGCTTATTTCTCATGCTTATTTTCTACTCATTTTCTTTTGCTTATTTCCAAATAAGCTCATGCTTATAGCTTATTAAAAAAATTTTTTGACCGATCTCTTCAAAGCTAAATTCTAATAAGCTTCTTTAATAGCTTATTTAGACTAGCTTATTTTATATTGTTTTTGATTTAGAGCTTTTCGAGTGAGCTTATTTTAGCTTATTTTCGAGTGCTTATTTTTCTAGCTTATTGTTTTTAGATCTAATCCTTAAATATACCCGTCTCTTGTTCACTTGATTGAACACCTTAGTTTCGGGTGGATTAGATCTAAAAATAATAGATCTTATATTTTTAGCTTATTTTCTAGCATAAAATTGTTGTTTTTTTTAATTCTATCTTATTTTTCTTAGATCTAAATCCTTAAATATACCCGATCCGAGTTCACTTGATTGAACACCTTAGTTTCGGGTGGATTTAGATCTAAAGTTTTCATCTTTTTATTAGCTTATTTTGTTCTAATTTTTCATGTCTTATTCCATCCTTCTACATCTAAGGCCGGAGCTTAAGGGTCTTATAAGGTTAATAAATAGATAAAGTTTTGATCTTTATAGTTTTTATGAAAATAATTAGTAGATAAAGTTGACACCTTTATTTGCTAATTAGTAAAGTAAAAGCTTTAAAGTGATAAACTTATTTGTTTATCAAGTTTGTAAGATCGGGTGGTTTTATATCATTGCGGTTCTTCATTCGGTTACCCTTTTTTCCCTTTTTAATACTAGTAGTTTAGAATTATTAGCAATTTAACAAGCAAATCATCATACTGGTTCTTTAGAGCTTCATAGTTTTTCAGACAATTTTTTGAACAAGATTTATTATTTTTTACCTCAGAATCTGAGAATGCCATGAGAGCCATGTTTGCCTGAACCTCTTCCTCTGCCATGTCACTCCAATCAAATCCAGCATCATCTATAGCACACATTGCCTTTTCAGAAGCATTTTCAATCTTTACAGTCTTTGAGCTACCTTGATTCCAATTTATGTTGTCTTTACTCCTAGGTGCTCTGCATTCTCTGGCAAAATGTCCCATTTTATGGCAGTTGAAACATTCTACCTTTGATTTATCATATCCAGCAGTGTTGCTTCCATCAATGATGATTTTCCTTCCAGTTCTCTGATAGAACTTTCTTGCCCTCATGCTTAGTAGTGCCATATTCCACTTTAAATCTATTTCTTCCAAATCATCATCATGAAGTTGCTCAAGGTCTTCATGAACTAGTTGATACCATTTTGGTTGAGTGGATAAAAAGGCATATATTGTGGCATCACTAAAGCTAGCAGTACAAATTTCAGTACTGGCAGTATTAACCTTTGTGGTAGCAGTACTAACTTCAGGGTTAACAGTATTAATATTATTAGTACTGCTTGCACCTGAAGTAGTTACAAATGCTAAGTTTTTATCATCATTGCTTGCACCAGCAGATTTCTTAACCTTCTGTTCAACAATTTTAAAATTGTTGTACAAATCATCCAAACCCATAGTATCAAAATCAGGTTTGTTCATCCAAACTACCACATGTGTATCCCATTCAGAAGGTAAGCTCCTTAAAAATTTTACATTTAGATCTTCTGGAGGAGTAACCACACCCAGAATTGCCAATCTACTAACAAGCCTTTGAAGCCTGTTAAAGATAGAATCAAGTGATTCTGAGCTTGAAGCACTAAAGTTTTCATACTGTTGTTTCAACAGAGCCTTCTGTGTCTTCTTTGTTGCTTCATTCCCTCCAAATCGAGCTTTAATTGCAGCAAACATTGATTGAGCATCAACATACTGGTCGAAGGTAAGTTGATGTTCATTGGGCAGTGCCATGAGCAGTAGACTTCTTGCCTTTACATCATTCTTTTTACATGTCTTTTCTTCAATAGTAGCAGGCACAGTCATCTTTATTGTTGTTGATGTACCACTTTCTGGTGGTGTTGTTTCAGGAATAGGTACCCATGAATTCCCATTCTCTATGACCTCCCATAGAGCATAATCCTGGATCTGAAAATATTGTTTAATCCTGATCTCCCACATCTCATACTCCCCGAGTTTGAGCATGGGAAGCTTAGCCAAAGCATTGTTCTGTGTATTCTCAAACTCCATTACTTCTAGATCAAAGTTTCTCAAAGCACAGGCTCTGATACCACTTGTTGATCCCAAGCCTTGATCGATTCTTTACCTTGTAAAGTGTATGTTACCTTGGATGAATCCAAAATAACAATGGTTGAGACTTTGTTTGTATATCAAAGTGTATGCGGAATCTACACTTCAATACTCTAGAAGTATTAATCAATGGAACAGTACCAAACAATGAACAATGAATAAAACACAAAATGCTTCAATATTATTAATA
This sequence comes from Tanacetum coccineum, assembly GCA_026074375.1. Classification (NCBI taxonomy): domain Eukaryota; kingdom Viridiplantae; phylum Streptophyta; class Magnoliopsida; order Asterales; family Asteraceae; genus Tanacetum; species Tanacetum coccineum. The sequence goes on from BQNB010041541.1 coordinate 17,707, forward strand.
ATAATACGAGTACTCTTGCTTAGTACTAGGGTTACAACCTTGAAGCTATTACAATGTTCTTTCTCTAAGATGTATATTTCTCTCTTAAGTATATATAAACCCTTAACCTAGGATCTCCTTTTATACACCACAAGGAGTCCTTTACAAGATAACTACCGAACTTTTAGGGTCAATTACAATTATAATCATATACGAATCTTCCTAATATATAAGATATACATTCCATATTTATCTCATTTCTCCAACGTCAGAAGCTCTCGGTCCCATCAGCAGTATAGTATTCTTTCTTCTTGCAGTTTGTAATTACTCTGGCAGTACTAAGTTTGTACTGGCAGAGTACTAACTCCAATTTGTTACTGTTTAGATATATCTTGGCAGTATTAACTTCGCGAAACGTAAGCATTTTACGTAGCCAATAAAAATAAGATGAACAAAGTTATTAATTATCCTCATAATAATAATATAACACTTGCTTGATATAAACCTTTAATCGTTTAATGCCCGTTTACATTGAATGGTCATTTTTAGTTTACACGATTTAACTTAACGTTTACGGTTTAAGAGTAAACGTGTAAAACCCTAAAAATAAATTGTGAATTTCATAATGTCATACAATGACCATCAGTTTTAGGAAAACCGACTCCTTTTTCAAATTCTCCTAAAATGAGAAGTTTTCAAACGAAACAGTCGGTTAATAAAACTAATGTGTCGGATGGTTCATCTAAATAAGTCACTCAACAGAATTTGCCTCAGAATAGAAAACAAGCGGAAATACACTCGAATATGCTTAAACCAGGAATGTATAGAATTGCCACTAGCACAACACAAAACAGAGAGCCGCAGTTGCCTCATGCTTCTATGAATACTAATCCTCACGTGTCTAAATCTACAGGAGTAAATCACACTACTAGTATTAGTAGACCACATATTAAGTGCTATCAAGTTAAAGATAAGGTCGTGCCAAACAATAGTCAAGTGAAGTTTACAAAGAAGGAAGTAGAAGACCACCATAGGATTTCTAGTATTTCTAAGAAAACAAAATCTGTAACTGCGTGTACTGACAGTTCAAATTCCAGAACTTTGAATGTGAATGCTGTTTGTGTTGAATGTGGAAAATGTGTGTTTAATTCTAATCATGATGCTTGTGTTTCTAAATACTTGAATGACGTAAACGCTAGAACTAAGAAGCCTAAAGTAGTGCCTATTAGTGCTAGTAAACAAAAGAGAAAAACAAACAAATCTGTTGCAACACCCCATAAGAAAACAGTTGCATAAGATACTACTATTCAGAAACCCAAGAGTTACTTTAAGGAGTTGTATGAGAATACAAATAAGGCATGGAAATGGTAGATAGAAAAGAAATTTCCATTAGAATACAAATGGACACAAATGACACCTTCTAGACCTAGTCTTAAATGGAAACCAACGGGTAGAAACTTTAGTAATGTTCGTCTTAGGTGGGTTCCCACAGGAAAGTTATTCAACTCTTGCACGGGCAAGGTTGATAGTGAACCCACGCATGGTTCAATAGTAGATATCCCTCATATTAATGCACGCAAACAAACTCTGGGTTTAAGTGCATGTAAATCATTTAATGGTCAAAAGCAACAAAGAATTGACTTAAATGCAGATGCACTATACAATGCAAAGTAGGAAAATATCAGAGTGTGGTTGCAGAAAATGTTGATATCTAAGAAACCAGTGCCAGAATGGTTTCACAAAAGATGAGCTACATCAATGACGTATGTCTGGATAATAACACTTCAGGCCCCGTTCCTCAATGTTTAAAAGACGTTTGATCGCAGCAGATCAAGCCTCGGTCTTCATGGCAATGACGTTTGAACAATGCAGTTCAAGACTCGTTCTTCATCAAATGATGTCTGATCACAACAGTTCAGACCTCGCACCACAATGATAAGAGATGTCTGTTGAAAATGTCTCTTCAGGCCTCGTTCCTCAAGGACAAAAGGCGTCAGATTATGACAACTCTAACCCCGTGCCCCTAAGACAAAATGTTGTTCCTACAGCAGAGAAGACAGATTCGTCACAACAAGGGTTGGAATTTCTCTTCAGTCCTTTACTTGAAGAATATTACAATCTAACACACGATCTTGCTGAGGACAAAAACAATGATCAAGCACCGAATGCATCATTTCAAGAAGCTGAATTTATCAATCTTTTTTTACACAGGTACAAGAAATTGGTGAGTCTTCCTTATGCAACATTGATAATACCGATGTGCATTCATTTCAACCACATTAGTATGGATTTTTAATTTTTTATTAAAACGATGGACTAAGATCATACATTAGAACAAGTTTGTGGAAATCCAACCATGCCGATTCAAACAAGACAACAGCTTGCAGATCCTGAAATGTATATGCTCGCGCTACACAGGAGTTTTTGTATGAACCAAGAACATTAAGGAGGCAATGGCTGATTCTGCATGATCGAAGCTATGCAGGATGAACTTTATCAGTTCGACTGACTAAAAGTCTGGGAATCTAGTCGACAAACATTTGGCAAGATGATTATTAAGCTAAAGTGGTATGGAGAACAAGAAGGTTGAGATCAGACTGTAAATTCGCAACAATGAATGACTTGTTGTAAAGGTTATGCTCAGGAAGAGGTATTGTTTTGAAGATTCATTTGCTCTTAGTGCTCGCTTAGAAGCAGTTCGGATTTTCGTTGCCCACGCAGCACACAAGTCTTTTCCAATCTATCAGATGGACGTGAAAACGACATTTCTTAATTGTCCACTGAAGAAGGAGGTTTATGTTGCTCAGCCAGAAGGGTTCGTTGATCCAGAACATCAGAACAGTTCTCCTTCTGGGGAAAGCTTTGCTTGGACTAAAGCAAGCACTCAAGAGCATGGTCTAGGATGGACTATCAAACTTCCTGATGTCCAAAGGCTTTACTAAAGGTACAATTGACCCAACTTTATTCAAGATAAAATACGGGGAAGATATTCTACTAGTGCAAATTTACGTTGATGACATAATTTTTAGGTCTACAAACCCTAATATTCGAAAAAGATTGAAAAGTTTAATGCTCCATAGATTTTGAAATGTCCTTAATGGGGGTGAAGATGAAGTTCTTTTTGGTATACAGATCCACCTGTCCCCAAAAGGTATTTTTCTCAATCAGGCCAAGTACGCTTTAGAAATTCTGATGAAAATGCTATATTATGGACAATTGTCACTCCATTGGTACACTTTGGCACTAAACCCAAACTAGATGTAGATTTGAGTTGGAGACCGTAAGACCAATCTTATTTTGTAGTAGATGGGTCACTCATGTACTTGAACATCTAGTAGACTAGACTTAGTGCAAGCAGTAAGCTATTTCATGTGCACGTTTCAAGCAACGACCAACTATAAAACACCTCATCGGAAGGTTAAATGAATCTTTAAATACCTAAAGTGTACCATTAACATGGGACTCTGGTAGCCAAAGGATTCTGTCTTTGAAGACTAATAGGCATTTTTAGACGCTGATCATGCGGATGCATTGATTTTACTCGTAAGAGCACCTTCTGGTGGGTACAGTTCCTTGGTGATAAGCTAGTAAGTTGGATGTCAAAGCAAACAGAAATGCCATTCAAGTCTTCAAGCAAAGGCAGTGTACGTGGGCGTTATCGCAAGTTGTGCTCAAGTCAATGTGGATGGAGGACACTAGCTAAAAGGATTACGGGCTTCAACTACAACAAAATACCATTGTATTGCGACTCTTAGTCAGCCATAGCAATATCATCAAACCCTACAGCATTCGCGAACAAAGGCACATCCATACTCGGTATCATTTCATAAAGGAACAGGTTGAAAATGGTATAATTGAATTATATTTTGTCAGAACTAAATACCAATTAGCTGACATGTTTACGAAAGCCCTTCTTGAGGATCGGTTTAAGTATCTTGTCAGAAGGATTGGTATGAGATGTTTGACTCTAGCTGATCTGGAGGTTCTGACAAATGAGACTGCTTGATATCATCATCAAACATCACATGTAATATTTTTGAGAAAGCAAAATACAAAATATAAAACTTCAAAAGAAATCAAAATTGAAAAACATAAAATTTCCAAATGATTCTTCTCGAACATGGTCTCTTGGATTCGATACACATTTCGTTCTTAGAATTGTCGATTAACATTGACAACGGGGTGTAAATGAAGTTAGAGCGATACGTTTGCAAATAGTTTCTAAACATGTCATTTCTAATTTCTAAATGGCTTATGTGCAAATTATCTGTACATAAACCCGGACTCATATAAAGGAAGGTTGATATACTTATCCTCACAACGAGAAAACTTATGTTTTCTCGGTCTGAGTTGTCTTACAAGGAATTCAATGTTTTTAGCTTAAGAAAAGGATTGTGTACGTTTCAGAGCGCTTACATTAGCATTAGAAGAGAGTCCTCTAAATCTGGTTTTTTAAAAGTTGATACACATTTTTTCAAGAATTCTCGATGGACAATTCATATTCTTTCAAAATTGTGTGTTCAACACTCCAAACTCACTCATGTTTTCAAAATAACAATTTTTCATTGGTCCTATTTTTGAGGGGAGTTTTTCGAAAAACAAAGTTTTCTATGTTTTTGTATTCATCACAACGATAAATTCTTTGTATTCAAAACATTATCAAAATGTTCCAAACCAATCATGTAATAATTTTTTCTCCCTCGAAATTTTTAAGACATATTTTAATACGACGGTATTTCAAAAAACTAGTGTTTATTATTTAAAATAAGGGGAGAAAATGTATTTACATATGATCTATCGACTTAATGTGCTGTAATGTAAGAAAGGTTTATGTTTGATCTTATACCCAAACAACACTTAATCTCACGTTGATTCTAAAGTCATAAGTGGTTTTTTAAAAAAAGTTAGGAATCGATCTATGATCCAAAGAACGGAGGATCTACATTACAACCAAGGATAATCCAAAGTTAGAAATAGCAGTCCTTAGGTATGATTGGAGATGAATGTATATGGGAATAATGCCGACTAAGATTGAGCTAACACTGGAACAATCACAACAAGGTGTTAGTAATGACGTCCTAGTAAGCATTGAAGGCGTTGAAGAATGAAAAAGAAATGTATGGATAAAGGGTCTAAAGAAAGAAGCCCTCCACACAACTTAAGGCAGAAACCGGGTCAATACATATGCTATCAGAATCACAAGTTGATTGCTGACATTGAAAATGACATCATGGACCCAGTGATGCAATGCACAACCCTTCCCAGCCATTCGGGTTTCTCTTAACAGAAACTTGTCTCATTTGTCACGGAGATACACACGTTATCTATTGACATCTCATTCCGAGATCGTTGATATTGAATAGGTGGCAATATGCTCCAGCCTCCGAGTACTAAAACCAAAATGCACTAATCGAGTCTAGAGCCAAGAGATCAATAAAAATCTCGTTAGGACACATTCCATTTCAAACACTTGTTGAACATCATCAAGTTTACAAGCTGTTAACAAGAGTCCTACGCAATATCATTGTGATATTTGCCAGAACATCCGAGTGATACTTATGTATTCACAATGAAGATGGAAATCCTGCTTGAGCCAGCATCAAACAAGCTCTTGGTAGGTGACTTGCGAGATTCTATATGAATCAAACTTGTGACAACTGGATATCGATTTGGTCCAGTAAATGAATTGACGGTTGATGAATTTTGATAAAAAGATTAAAACTCCCGATGTGTTACAAAAACGCTTTTACAAGTAACACGTCGATTGATTTTCAAATCAATTTTCTTGATTATCACTAACGTAAACCTGCAGGTTAAAACGGTGGTGACGGTATCCCAATCAACCAAAGTCGATTCATTACCACATGTTCATGCTCATTCTACAAAGACAATCTATCAAGAAAGCTCAAGATTTAAAGACAAAGACTTCCACTAACTCTGATTTAAAGCTTTCAAGATAATGCAAAAGTATGAGCATGTTGGTCAAAGACACAAGATCGCAAGATGGCATAGACGATAAAGACAATGACAAAGGCTCAAAGTCAAGATCGCAAAGCATGAAGGAACAAGCCTACAACAAAGAACAAAGAGAAAGACCAAGACCACATGAGCTTAACGACAAAAGCAATCTCATTGATCTCATGAAGGAGTGTCAAGGTCAGTTTCTCGGTCTTGAGCTGTTCTTACAAGGACATTCAAATGTTTTTAGCTCAAAAAAAGGTTTGTGTACGTCAGTGCGGCTTACCCTTACCGTTAGAAGAGAAGTCCTCTAACATCTGGTTTTTCAAAAAGTTGAACACAATTTTTCAAGAATTTCTTGATGACAATTCATAATCTTTAAAAATTGTTGTGCTGAACAGTAAGAAAAGGTTTTATGGTTCGATCTTATACCCAACAACATCTTAATTTCACGACGATTCTGAAGTCATAAGGTGGTTAGGTTAGGAATCAATCCTATGATCCAACCAGAACCGGAGGATCTACCCAAGGATAATCCAAAGTTAGAAATAGCAGTCCTTAGGTATGATTGGAGATGAATGTATATGGGAATAATGCCGACTAAGATTGAGCTAACACTGGAACAATCACAACAAGGTGTTAGTAATGACGTCCTGGTAAGCATTGAAGGCGTTGAAGAATGAAAAAGAAATGTATGGATAAAGGGTCTAAAGAAAGAAGCCCTCCACACAACTTAAGGCAGAAACCGGGTCAATACATATGCTGTCAGAATCACATGTTGATTGCTGACATTGAAAATGACATCATGGACCCAGTGATGCAATGCACAACCCTTCCCATCCATTCAGGTTTCTCTCAACAGAAACTTATCTCATTTGTCACAGAGATACATACGTTATCTATTAACATCTCACTCTGAGATTGTTGATATTTAATAGGTGGCAGTCTGCTTTAGCCTCCGAGTACTAAAACCAAAATGCACTAATCGAGTCTAGAGCCCAGAGATCAATCTAAATCTCGTTAGGACACATTCCATTTCATACACTTGTTGAACATCATCAAGTTCACAAGCTGTTAACAAGAGTCCTACGTAATATCCTTGTGATATTTGCCAGAACATCTGAGTGATACTATAAGTATTCACAATGAAGATGGAAATCCTGCTTGAGTCAGCATCAAACAAGCTCTTGGTAGGTGACTTGCGAGATTCTATATGAATCAAACTTGTGACAACTGGATATCGATTTGGTCCAGTAAATGAATTGACGGTTGATGAATTTTGATAAAAGCTTAAAACTCCCGATGTGTTACAAAAACGCTTTTACAAGTAATACGTCGATTGATTTTCAAATCAATTTTCTTGATTATCACTAACGTAAACCTGCAGGTTAAAACGGTGGTGACGGTATCCCAATCAACCAAAGTCGATTCATTACCACATATTCATGCTCATTCTACAAAGACAAACTATCATGAAAGCTCAAGATTTAAAGACAAAGACTTCCGCTAACTCTGATTTGAAGCTTTCAAGATGAGGCATAGTATGAGAATGTTGGCCAAAGACACAAGATCGCAAGATGGCATAGACGATAAAGACAATGACAAAGGCTCAAAGTCAAGATCACAAAGCATGAAGGAACAAACCTACAACTAATAACAAAAAGAAAGACCAAGAACACATGAGCTTAACGACAAAAACAATCTCATTGATCTCATGAAGGAGTGTCATCAATGAACTCACTTCGGGGGAGATTGTTAGCCTCAAAATATTGAGCCGAACAGGAAGTTCGTTCATTACGTGTACGAGTCTCGGTCATTTAATTAGTTAATGTTGTAATAGTATAATATCGAGAATCGGGCTCGATAGTTAAACTAATATTGTATATGTTTCGGGTTTAATCCCAAGCAAAACCCGAGATCGGGTCCTAGATAAATATCCCGCGCGTCATTTAATGCGACGGGGTATATAAACTCTTTTCTATTTAGAAAAGAGTTAGTTGTTAATTCTAAAATAATTTTCCTTTTCCTATTTTCTCTCATCTCTCTCTCTCTATTCTTTCTCTCTCTACAAAACAACTCACTCTCTTTCTCTTTTCTAGATCAAATTCGTGTATGATATATATGTTATGAAATGTTAACGGGATCCTACATAATGTAACTTTTTCAGCTTATTGTAACTTCCATTTCCAAAAAGTTGTAACCAGTTTTCTATTAGTGAAATCAAGTTTTTCTTTATATAATCTGTCATAAGCTCTTATTAAGCTCAAATGTTTGATTACTGTTACAAAAGCTCTAATAAGCTCCACACAAGCTCTTTGAGTCTCTAAGCTCAAATTGAGCTCGAGTTAATCATCTAATATACTTAAACCTTTAAAATCAGTTTAATACCTTTGCTTTATGGATTTTGAACCTTGGATGATAAGCTTAACCTGGAAGGGCTTATGGGACTTAACTAGCTTATCCTTGTGATAAGCTAGAGCTTGTAGACAGCTCCTTGAGCAATTTGAGCCTTTGTCTAGCTAAGGCTATTGTAAGTTCCTTATTTCAATTTCTGTCTTAATCTTCTAGCTTATAATTTGCTTATTTTGCTTATAATTTAGCTTATTTGTGCTTAAATCTATCTCATTGTGCTTATTGATCATGTTTTATAATCTGTTTTTAGCTTAAGTAGTGTAGATCTTACTTTTCTTCATTTTGTCTTTAAAATCATTAAAAAACCAAAATTAACTAGCATAGTACTAAGTTCTTAATTTCTGGCTTAATTGCTTATTGAAATAGGTTTATTAGGTCTGTTATAAGCTGCTTGTTATCTGGTCTTTGAGATTGTTTCATTAGATTTTATACTTGCAAGCTTAATTGGATTTCATGAATTCTAAAGGGGTGTTTGGCACAGCAGTACTAACCAAGAGTTAGTACTGCTTGTGGCTCTTTAGGATCTTTAAACTGAATTTATTGATCATTTGTAGGCTTGAGAGTTTGAATTCTAAGTAGTTTGCTGAGTTAAATCAAGTTTTCTTAGGATTTTTAGTTTATAATTTGAATCAGTTAGCAATAGTTTAAGTGTAGTTAGCATTTTTAGCTTATTTGCTTTCTAGTTGTCATTTTTGTTAAAATTGCACTTAATTAGTTGTTTTGAATCAATTAGAATCAAGTTCTTTAGTCTGCACTTAAAGGTTTTAAAGTTTGGTTCATTTACATGTCAATTGCATCAGCAACTTAAATTACAAACATCCATTTTCAACATCAAATTTCAGCAAGTAAATCTAGTAGTTAGGGTCTGAATTTTAGCATTCAAGTAGATTTAAGATAGTAGTTTATCTGTTTTAAGTTTGTTTTCAACATAAAGCTCTTTTGATCATCTGAATTTAAGCTAATAAATAGCTTTTCTTCTTTTTCTATAATCAGCTTACACTGTCTAAACAGTTGTTTTCAAAAGCTTTTTCCATAAGCTCTAGCTTTCAAAATACTTTTCAAAAAACATTTTCTAGTAGTCTTTGAGTCAAGTTTTAAGAAAATATAAGTTTCATTTCATAAAGTGCTTATTTCATTGCTTAATTTTAAGGTAAAAAAAATTGTCATTAGGACTGTTTGGTTTAAAAGTTTGCTTAAGAGCTTATTGTGATTTTCAGCTTATGGCTTGTCTCTTGAGCTTATTTCTGTCCACATTGACTTATTAGGTTAGTCTTAGGATAGATATTGCTTATTTAGCTTTACTTTTAGCTTATTACAGCTTTTTGAGTACTTAAGTTTTGTTTAAAAAAGCCAAAAAGAAGTTAAGAGTTTTTCTGTCTTATAAGTCGGTTTTCAGCTTATTTAGGGCTTTTCAAAAATAATTTCTTTTAGTAAAAGTGTTTAATTTCAACTTATCTACGATTTTGTTTTTATAAGTTTTTTTAAAAAAAGGAAGGTGGAAATCGGGGGTGAGCAAGGCTCAAACCCCCGACCTCAACACCCTCAACCTTTATAACAACACAACCACACACCTCAGTACCAACATGCCCTGGGGTATTTTTCGTTATACCTTTACAAAATTTAATATTTGTATACGATTTCCTATTTTAGCTTTATAAGCTGTTTAAGCTTATTACACAGCTTATTCGATAAGCTGTGTAACCAAGCTTATTTTTCTTAGATTCCTTTTAGTTTAAGCTATTTTCTGTATTTTTTTAGAATTTATATAAATAGTTTAGTATTTTTAAACATTTATTTTTATTAAAAACTTTAAAAAATCATAAAAAATAGAAAAATAATCAAAAAAATATCATTCTTTTTTAGAAAATTTTCTTTTATCGTAAAGTTTCTAGGAAAATTAGTTTTGTTTCCGTAGGGTTAAAATTGCAAAATTTTAATTTTTAAAGAGCGAGATTCGTTTCCGTTCTCGTTTTTGGTGTTTTTAAGCTCATTTCAATTCCGTTTTTGTTCTAGTTTTCTTTAAACTCACTTTTTAGTCAATTAGAGTCTATTAAAAAAGAAAAATTCATTTTGGGTTTAATTTTGGAAATTTAGAGTTTTTAATTACCGTTTAGGGTTCCCGTTTTGCGTTTTTAGTTAAAGTTTAATTTCCCGTTATTTGTTTTCGTGCTTAATTATTTTCTTTAGCTTATTTTAATTGTTTTTTTTATTCATAGAAATAGATAATCAAATCAATCTTTGTTACCAATTCAAATCATTGTCCGAACAACAAACGTAGTCTCAATTTCATAAATCGTTGGGGAATAACGACCCGGGAATCATACTTCCCGGTAAATATACGTATTATATATATATTATCGTGTGATTTTTCTAATTACCTTTGTCCTCAAGGGTAGTTTGAGAATTCCATATTATTTTATATTTTATTATTACGTGTATAAAACTACACAATTAACCATACTCTGGCATTCCCAGTAAGTGTAGAATTGAACATGTGACACCATGTTGGCATTGCCCATCGTTTCGTCTTAGCAGCCGACTAAAAAATCTTTAAATGATCTTCCGGATCTTCGCTTCCATCATATGTTTTAATGTGACTAGGCATTCTAGTATTTGGGAAATCAAAGTAACGGATCCGAGGAGTGAAAGGATCTGTTTCTTCACATACCCATGGTTGGGACAGGTCGTCCTCAATGCTTGACCTTGGCCTTTTTACTTTTGACTTCGAATGACCTCCGGCACTACCTTCGCTTTCTGACAACTCCTCCGCTCTTCTCGAGGGTGCCCTTTTGTTATAACGTCTCTTAGAGGCGAGCTCCGTTGTTCTTGATCGGAAACTTTGGTGGCAGCTTTCAGTATCCCTGTGTCTATTGTGGTACGACCGACGCCTTGAGTCGCCTGAGTATACAGACACACTCTTCTCTTTGTCTCCGAGCCTATGAAATATACCTTTTTCCAACCTTTTGAACACTGTTTTTCTTTCCGAACCCTTTTTCTTAGGTGACTCGGAGCGGCCACGTCTTGGCTTGGGGATTCTGGATTTGCTGCGGACATGCCTTGGTCCGAGCCTTTCCTTCAAACTCATTCTTCCGGTGGGTGTTCCTGACTCAGAGTGATGTGAGGTCTCCTCGAAGTTGAGACGAGATTTTACTGCCTTAAGCTTTTCCTGTTGCACCTTCTCCTGGTGCACTTTTTCAGCTATGATTGGTAAAATCTGATGATAGTTCCTGTCGCAGTATTCCCGCAAGGCTTCATCGAAAATAAGCCTGCCTGGATCTTGCGAAACTGGCTCTTTCCCTAGCGTATTCCTCATGACGGACGTGGGCTAACTGAGGGGAGTTTGCCCGTTGGTGCTCATGGTGAGTATTTTTAAGAAACACGGTTGTATTCGTGGTCCCACGGATGGCGCCAACTTGTTAGTACAAAAAATGTTATGAGTTGAAAGAACGAATCTAAAAGGTTATTGGGCTGGGCCCATGGAAGTGGTCTTGTACTAAATATTAGGTTTTCCTAATATTTCGCTTATTTCTGTTAGTGGCCCAGTGAGACCCTTATCGGATAAGGGTCCGCAGTAATCGTGTTTTAGGGACGTGGGTTCTCTTCCACGGAAGGCCTATCACGTCCGTCTTATTTCTCCCAGGTCGTGCCAGCACGGGACTGGGCTTAGCTTTGGCCTATTATGCTTTGTGATTGTCTTGGGCCCATGCATAATTTATGTAAATCCAGACCTTACACATATTATATATCATCAAAGTGAATTTGAGTTTTCTTCAATTGATTACAGCGGATTGAGATGACTATGGGATCCAATTAGTCAAATCAATGAATTGCGTAAACATAAGAGGAAACACAAAGACACATGCTAAACCGTTCATAGTTTCACTTATAAACTCCTCAAAAGTATATGCTTCCACCAATGTGGGACAAACAACTTTCATTTCTTTATTTAGATATTGTGTTTTAAGTGTGTAACCTAATGAAATGATATTCCGTTTACATCGACTTCATTTTGAGCACATTTCAACTAATTGCGTGACTTTCTTTCAGGAAAACAAATACTAGAATACTAGAAAATAACTATATATTGATAGTTTTGTTTAGGGTGGAGAAAAAAAATTTCTAACAAATTTTCCTCGCATTTAACATCATTGGCAAAGAAGTTTAAAGCATTATAACAAAAGTGGATAGTAGGTAGTTAAAACTTTTAAACAGAGTTTACTTGACCTATCTCTTTCTAATTTAAATAACTAAATTACTAGTATTATATATTTTAAACTAAACAATGACAAAAAAATTAGACATGTATGAGCTCCTCAGTTAAGTTAAACGTTGAATTGTTGTAGTTAAATATTAACATGTGTAGACTTGCCTTCCACTACTATGCAAAATTTTAAATCCTATTTTGAGTCATATATTACTACCAGAAAAACTATTTTGGATTTGAAACTTAGAAATGATAATTTTACGAATAAAGATACTCTCAAGGTAGTTTCAACACCTACGGGTGTGGATGGTTTTGGAATGGGGTATGGGAATAGGAAAGTCAGAAGGATGTTTGGTTGTCAAATATGGGTTTTGAGATTGGGATTGAAACCTACAAGGGTTTCCCCATACCTGGTAGGTTTAGAAATCAATTCTCGGTCTTTACTCCCGCCATCTCCAATAATTTTCCCACCATTCTTTACGGGAGTTGATATGCACACCACACAAAGTGACGTGCACACCACAAAAATGCATATATGGTGTTGTACCATATGCATTGCACATGTGATTTTGTGGTGCGCACATCACTTTGTGTGGTGTGCGTATCACTTCCCATTCTTTACTCGCTTATAAAATACCTATATCCCTCAATTTGACACTTCTCTCTAGAGACAGAAACTTAAACCAACAATTCTCTCGGTTAACAAGGTAATCAAGCCAAACCAAATAAATGATTTCAAGTAATCATACCCATGTTGTGTGAAAAGCTCTCCAACCAAATGGTTGTGAGTTCAAGTCATGCTTAAGACATGTGAGATAGTTTGTTGTATAAATATTGTGAGATAGTTAAAGTTGCCGTTCTAAAAAAAACATTCCGATTCTAGCATACTATCAAACCCATACAAATAATGATTCCTAATTACAAACCCAACGCACAGTAAGTGTTTATGTGAGATAAAGTTTTCTTAGTTGATAACCTGAAAGGCACAATTATACATGCTTTATATAGGAAGTAAGATAAGATAAATATAAATTAACATTAATCAAAACTGCCAAAAAATAAGTAGTTCACCCCATCCTCCTAATATATTTTGTATTGCGTCACAAAAACAGGCAAACATCCACCTTAAGATCATTACATGACACAAAAATTGTAATTTATATGTTAACATGAAAAATCATCCGATACACATTATTAGTTACATGAGCATCAACTCTTATGAAAATACGATACATAACCTGATATTAAGAAATCGAATGTTCCTAACAATATAGAGTGCAGAGGCCAACTGTGAATTTGTCACGTCAAACTTAGTGGCATTATGGGTGAGGACTCAACAATATGCATTGCCAACAGACAGCACCAAGAAGCGAAACACCATTGCGTAACTTTTCTCAACAAACCCAAAAATCGAAAAATAATACATGTACCTATATAAACATATGACAAACATTCTATCAGAAGTTCGCAGATATACTCAATTTGTCACAAGAGAACGTTTGACTATTGATCAAATACCAAAGAATACGAACTAGAGGACTCTTATGGACCGATATCAATGCTATTATATCATCTTGTGACAAGTCTTGTATCCCAAAACACAAGGATGATTTTTTTACAACATTAAAGGACATTGTTTGCCTGACGTGCGTAAAAGAGTCAAAAGAGATTGCAAACAGCTTACCCGATCGACGCAATGAAACCAGCTATTGCCATGGCAATGGACCCCGCAAAAGATTTACTGGTATTATAAGGGATCTTCTTCTTTCCAAACCGCCTCCCAATTATGTCAGCAATGCCTTCAATTCAAAAGAAAGACAGTTATAGCATCATATATGCTTTAATGTATAATGTTAATGCTTGATAATTTCAGAACCCTTAACTACTAATATGGGTAAAATAAGATACCAAATTTGTCAATGTAGTGTACCACTACTTTCTTGCTCATCAAAAGATAGCATAAGTTCAAATTTGGACGGGGAAAAAATAAAATAAAATGTTTAACTTCTGACCAATGAAATAGTGAAAGTCAAGTTTGACAAATTGTAGGACCCAAAACTTTTTCAATTTTAACAAAAATTCCCTTTTTAAGACCCCTCACATTGATAATTTGATATTTCCATTTCAGAAAGAAATCATTACCGTCACCAGCACAAAGATTGCAAATTGCAGCAATGGCAATCGGCGATGTTCTCCAATAGATTGCACAACACAAAGTGAGTGTAATTGCATAGTACATTGGACCCTTAATAAGTTCCCTAATACAAAAAAAAATCAGTATCTACCTTTGTTAAATTGGTCGGCCGACCGACAAACATAAACTAAAATTCAGATAAAAACCTGTAGTCTCCAAATCTGCTCATAGATTTGACAGTGGCCTCGTCTTTAACTATTCCTAAACCTATGAGAAGCACTTTCACTATATTGACACCGGGAATAAAAGCTGCCATAATTGCTCCTCGCCTTCCTGAACTACGATAATGTAAGAATATCATGATCATCACGTGACACATATATAATGAAAATAACTTGCGGTCCTTTTTATTCCGTCATGTAAATGTAATTACCTGAAGAGAGGCCAGAATAACATGAATACCATTCCAAAGGTTACATGCAAAAGCTTCCTGTTTAGTTTCTGGTAAAGAAAAAGTATATCAACCTTTACGACAAAAACACTTTAATAGTGGTTTTGACATTAGTTAAAAGATATTAGGCAGGGGTGTCAATTTGCATCTATTTGGGGTTGATATGTTTACATTTACAAACCAACCCGAACACACCATGTTTAGGTAATCTGGTGAGACCCTCTCAACCCTAACATGTATACACATAACCGAGCACGACCCATATAGCAGTTTTATCAAAGTGGGTGGATGGATCATGGAAGAACCCGTTTGCCTTTTCAACTGTTAAAGTCATAAATCTAACAGTGAGAGTGAAAAACCTTAGTGGTTGGTTGGACAACCCCATTTAATCCATTCACACAAACAGCTTACGCGGGTGACCCAATTATGACCCTAAAAAAAAATTAAGAAAACATGTTTAGATGCTACGTTATTTTTTAGAAAAATGAAAAATGCAAAGGATTTGTAAAAACATTGAAGGAAAAATGTTTTTGGGGAAACCATGGTTTCCGACCTTTTGGCCGACTAATCAACGGGGTTTGAGCCCACCGCCGCACACACTCAAACCAAGTAAAGCCCTCCCTTTCCCTTTTCAGGTTGGCGTGGCCACTTCAAGGTTGTTTGCACCTAGCAGGAATTGAACTTAATACCTCACACATTTTAGAGTGATAACCACAATTCCTTTTGCCTGTACGCCACTCTTGAGTGGTTTTGAAGGAAAAATGTTGAAAAGCGTATATAAGTCTTTTGAATTTTAAAGAACTTTTCACTTTCTTATAAAAACTTTTCACAAATTTGGGACTAAACAAGTTTTCTACTTCTTCAGTTTTTTGTGAATTTTTTTACAGACAATGCCTCATTTCTCACTCAACTAAACGCAGCAACCTTAATTTCCCAATTCCAAAACTAATTATGAAATCTAATCTAAACCTCAAAATCAAAGTCAACCTCTTAGAACACAGAAATACTCAAGAACTCAAAGTCAAAGTCAACATTTAAGAAAACCATCAAGAACTCAACCAAACTATACACCCAAATACAATTTTTTAAAGTATATGCAAAAGGGGTAACATAACATAGTAAATATAAGTAGGACCCACCTGAACAAAAATCCCTCTTTTTGCAGTTTCTTCATAAAATCTTAGCACAAAGAGAGAAACACACGTGCTGAAAGCCAATGCACAAACATCTCCAACAAAAGTAATACCCATAAATATTCTCAGGAACTGCAAATTTTGAGGTAAATCATAAGATATAACATGTGATATTGTTAGAAGTTTTTTATTTTTTTTGCCAAATGGGGTGGGTAGTTTATAAAAATGAAAATGCAATCTATATTGTTACCTTTTCTTGAAACTGTGATTACCAGTTAAATGTATACAACTTATTAACTAGGTGGGTGTTTTAGTCTATTTTAACAGGCAAAGAGATTTCAACATAATTGTTAAAGTATACTATTTGCTTGCAGTTTGGTGGTTTGGTACTTCGGTGAATAAGCCATACTAATTAATATAAGGGCGGTGTTTGTTTTTGAGAGCATCAGGTAACCTATGGTGCTATCATTTGGTGTTATGAGAAAAATGCCGTCACGTTAGCACTTTTTTCTATAATACCAGAATACTCCATAACATCAAATACATCTTTTTCTTCATAACACTAAATTTTTGGTGCCGTCAAGTACCCTAACTTTTAGCGTTTTCCCATAACATGAAATAAATACTTGAAAACGCGACTCATGGTATGGGTCTCGTGTTATCACATGGCGTTTTCAGAGACTATTTGGTGTGGTGGTGGTGACTCAACATTCGAAAACGCAAGGTGCGATGTGAGTCTCGTGCCAACAAGCGGTGTTTTCGAGGATGGCTCAAACCATGACATAGGATACCCTATGCTCTTATAAAGAAAACGACATTCATGTCTAAAACATATACGTAAAAACATGTTTAATCACAAGGTCAACATGTGTGTCTGTTATCAAAAGCGGACATTATGAGTGAGGAAAAATGCATGTGATGTATCACATGATCAATTAGATGTATTTATCATTGCTCTATACCGTTATTTACCTGTACAATAGCAACGTACTTTGTAAAATGTTTCGTTTTGATACGTGAATTTTTTTTTGTTTCACTTAATGTAACGAACTTTCAAATTTTGTGTTAATTTGCACCAACTTAACCGGCAACCGGGAAAAAAGTTTAAAAACCGGAAAAAAGCCTACGTGGCATGTTTAAAATTTTCTCTAATGTTCCGTTTTGGTACGTGAACCTTTTTTGTATAAAATTGTTTAATACTTTGTTTAAAAACTAATTTTTAAAATATCAACAAAAATTTTAAAATTACGAAATTTTTTATGAACGTTTTTACTTAAAATTGTTTTTATACGCACATTTTTATACGCAAAAAGAGGGATTTTTATACGCAAATTGGGTACCTGATTTTGCTTCATTAGACAACATCTCACAACATGATTATGAATCAGAGGCGTCGGGAAATGATCAGGATATACATAGTATAAACGAGTTACAAGAAGAAGGGGAGATCAATGATAAGAAGGAGCAAATGGGTTACGAAATGAACGCTCCTGGTAAATCGGTGGACTCCTTTGAAGAAGGCGAGATCATTGGTGAATCAGATGATGGGTGTGTCAAGGATTGTATGGGAAAGAAATTGGACGATGATGTTGAAAAAGATATTGAAGATTGTTCTAACAATGTTACTGAGAAATGTGGGGTGGTAAATAATAATATGTCTAATAATGTGGAAGGTGAGATTCTTGAGGATCATTTTGATGGTGATCGTGGTAATGATACCATTGAAGATAATGCGGATGTTAACCCATCGACTAACGTCTCTTTGAAAGTTAATATCCCAAAAAGTTGCAAATGGTGTCTAGCTTGTGTCTCCATCTACGCCTCCAGGTAATGAACTAAACATTGCTAAAAGCCTTGTTCTACGTGGCTTAGATTATGTTGGGTCCTCTAGATTACTGACGAGCTAGATTCTGAAAAATCTGGAGCTATAGAGACAGGTGGTCCCAAAGGGAATAGTTCAGGGTCGTTCTCACTCGCGCAATTACATATGTGGAAAGATATTGTTCCAACGATTTACAGATTTGGAGTTATATGGCAAATGTAAAAAAACTATTCTCCTAATACACAATGCATTAAAGAGACGAACAAAAGAAAGCCGGTTAGATCTCTTTGCATTTGAGTACGTATTCACGGTGTTTCAGGCTTCGTCCAATGGGAGGTCTTTTTTTTAGTGCGGTTTTGGTACGTGAACTTTTTTTCTATAAAATTATTTAGTACTTTGTTTAAAAACACGAGAATTATTATAAACTTTTTTTTTCTCAGTTAAAATTACAAAAAAAATTTATAAACTAATTTTTAAAAATATAAACAAAATTTTTAAAATTCCAAAATTTTTTATAAACTTCTTTTTTACTTAAAATTGTTTTTATACGCACATTTTTATACGCGCATTCTTATACACAAGTTTTTATACATATTTTTATACACGTTTTTATAGACACATTTTTTATACACATTTTATAGACATGTGATGAGACAAAAAAACGTTTTTATAGACACATCTTTTAAGAATTTAATTATCGAAATTACTAAATTGAACTTTCTATGTTTTGATTAATTGTGTTATTGCAACATAATTCGTAAACGAATGTTTGTTTTTCTTTAAAAAGACAAACATAGTCTCTTATAAAATATGTGACAAAATTGTGTACAAAGAAGCATGCAAAACATCTTTGTAGCACAAATTAAAAAAACGTTTTGTTAACTTTTAATCTTGACATCATCCTATCAAAAGTTCTCGGTAGCTCCATTTGAAACGCACAAAGAAGCGGAGAAGCGGGTCAGAGCGAAACTTATTAAAAACCCGACTTCTTTAGGGAAACAAAACGCCCCACCTTATACCTCTCTTTGTATTGACATGTCTATAAAAACGTGTATACAAATGTGCGTATAAAAACAATTTTAAGTAAAAACGTTCCTAAAAAATTTTGTAATTTTAAAAATTTTGTTGTTATTTTAAAAAATTAGTTTATAAAATTTTTGTAATTTTAACCGAGAAAAAAAAGTTTATAATAATTCTCGTGTTTTTAAACAAAGTACTAAATATTTTTATAGAAAAAAGTTCACGTATCAAAACGGAACATTAGAGAAAGTTTTAAACATGCCACGTAGGTTTTTTTTCTGGTTTTCAAACTTTTTTCCGGTTTTCAAACTTTTTTCCGGTTGCCGGTCAAGTTTGTGCAAATTAACACGAAACTTGAAAGTTCGTTACATTAAATGGAACAAAAAAAAGTTCACGTACCAAAACGAAACACTTTACAAAGTACGTTGCTATTGTACAGCTAAATCCCTTATTTAAAATCAGCAAAATGAAAATTTTCAAAAACTTGTTCTCTAACTAAAACTTTATATTTTTGTAGCAAGAATTACAAAACTCATCCTACCTACAATATCGATGAGTGGCGAGATTATCTTCGTACACATTTTAGAAGTAATACTACGTCGTTTTTTACTTGATGCTACAGTAAAATGAACAGTACCCGGCCCACTGGGCTCGGTTACTGTTCATCGACAAAAAAAAACCTCTTCTTCTTTAGCTAAAAATAAGAAGAAAAAAAATTACGGGACATATTTTTAACTATTTACGACTTTCTATCGGCCTGGGCGAAAAAAAAACACGCGATTGTCATTTAATATAAGAACAAAACAAATTATTAAACATGAGACCGAAAAAATAAACCCGAAAAGAAAAATAATGTCCCACAACAACACGCGAAAAATTAACACCCGCAGCAACGCACGGGTAATCTTGTTTGTTTGTTACATTTCATAAAGCGCGTGGACGATTTGTAAAATCTACTGTAATTGTATTTCGTTCGTATATGTTATGGTCAAATATAGGCTAACCTACATAAGTCCATATTGTTGTTCTCTTTTAGAAGTCCACTCGAGACTTCAAGAAAGAATTGACATATGCTGAAAATGAAGATGGGGTATGTTTATTTTGAAATCTCCATTTGTAACATACTTTTTCGTCATTAGTTTTTTTAAGTAATCTAAGTTTTCATGCATAGTGTACAAGCTTTAATGCATAAAAAAAAAATATATTACAACAAAAGGGTTCTCAGGTCAACCTAACAACCCACCTGTCTGCACACGTCTAAAAAATGTCTGTTTTACCCATTACCTTTTGTGACCTCTAACAGTAAAAATTTACTCATGTAAATGGATATACCAGTGAGGGGGCTGATAAGTGGAGGTTTTCCGGTTATCCTGGAGAATAACAAGGATAACTTGCATCAAGAATGTAAAACCAATGCTTTTATGGGTAGGTAAGAGAAGCAGCTATAACAAATACTTGCATCAAGAATGCAAATTTTTTTACCGTAAAAAGGTATCTTCCGCCTATTAGTTCATCATTTTTTCACTGATCTTGTTGCATAAAAGAGGACCAGACAAAAATTCAAACCGAAAAGGCAATTTTAGTTTGACTAGCTGAACATACCCTATACAACAGATAGTACCACCCACTCGCTTCCCCATAGAGTCGATCTATACCGACAATTGTTCCACACTTTCATTGGACAACCTAGAACCAAGATTACTATTATTAGAATAGTAGTATTGGACGACCTAGACTAAATGGAATCAAACGAACATTGGTCAATATTTCACTGAATAACAAAATGTATATATTCACATGAATTGTGCAGAAGCAATTACTTGAGACTCGTCAGCAACATATCCATCAGTTAATACCAATGCGAAAAATGGTCACGTATAAACAATCTTCTCAACCATCTCAATCTCCTTATACACTCCAATAAGTAATCACTTTCGTCAATCCACCAACATCTAACAAAAATAGGTGTCTTGATAAAGCTGAACAAAAAAAGATACATGTATGGATGAAAATGATGAATGTACCTATGAAGGCTTGGAGTGTTAAGGGAATTAGTGCTTTAGCCAGTAGTATTGGTAAACCTATTATAATGGATGAGATTACATCAATGATGTGTGTTACTAGAGTAGGTAGAATTGGCTTTGCTAGAGTGTTGGTGGAGATTGATGCTGAAAAGGGAATCAAGGACAAATTTGAAATCATGTATAAGAGCAAAAATATTGCTGAAGGAACTAAGAAAATTATGAATGTGGAATACTCTTGGATACCATGTATCTGTTCCCATTGCAAAGTTTTTGGTCATACAGATAGTTATTGTAAAAGCAAAAGTAAGAATGTGATTGATGATGACTCTGTGAAAACTAATGAGAATGAATTCAAAGTGATGCAGAATGGGAAATATGGAAGGGAAGGTTTTAATATGAACAAGAGAACAAATATGTAGAATGGACACTATGATACAATGTGGAATGAAAAGAGGAATATTATAGTGAATAACAAATGGCAACAAAACAATAGATTTGAATAAAGGGCAAAGGCCATAAATGACTAACTTACTTATCCCAATTTACTGCTGTTCCTAGTCAACTCTATAAAGGTACACACAAACATGTATACATTCAAATTTTTAACAAAATGAATAACTTTCGGTTATATTTCTAACGATCGTTATTTTATTATTGCATCGTTAGTCCTTTATATACTATATTTATTTTCTAGATCTGACCCGTCCAAAACGACCCTCTATATCACATTTTCACGACTCGGGTTCTAAAGAGATTTTATGCGAAACAACGTTTCGGACAACTTTTTAGTTTTAACCGAGACCTGAATCTCAACAGAAAATGACCAAAATGCCCTTACGGGATTCTGCTGGAACTTATTATATTTTTAATAAAACGCAGAAATTTGACTTTCGGTTTTGACCCGCTATCATGCGATTTTAAGACTAACAAACCTCGTGGCAAAGTAAAATGTCATTCCGAACAACTTTCATGTTTCGCCGGAAGGCTATAACGGACTCGACAGTACTCAAATCGGACGTTTTCAAATCTGCAAGCTTATTACTTTTTTATACACATATTTTTATACAAGTTTTTCTACATGATTTTATCCACGGTTTTATACACACATTTTTATAGACACGTTTTATACACATATTTTTATACACGTTTTATACACACATTTTTATACACACGTTTTTATACACGTTTTTCTACATGCTTTTATCCACGATTTTATACATACATTTTTATACACGTTTTTACAGACACATTTTTATGCATTTTTTTTAAAACGTGGATAAAAATGTGTGTAAAAACGTGTATAAAAATATGTGTATAAAAATGTGTGTATAAAACGTGTCTATAAAAATGTGTGTATAAAACCGTGGATAAAATCATGTAGAAAAACGTGTATAAAAATATGTGTATAAAAATATGTGTATAAAACGTGTCTATAAAAATGTGTGTATAAAACCGTGGATAAAATCATGTAGAAAAACTTGTATAAAAATATGTGTATAAAAAAGTAATAAGCTTGCAGATTTGAAAACGTCCGATTTGAGTACTGTCGAGTCCGTTATAGCCTTCCGGCGAAACATGAAAGTTGTTCGGAATGACATTTTACTTTGCCACGAGGTTTGTTAGTCTTAAAATCGCATGATAGCGGGTCAAAACCGAAAGTCAAATTTCTGCGTTTTATTAAAAATATAATAAGTTCCAGCAGAATCCCGTAAGGGCATTTTGGTCATTTTCTGTTGAGATTCAGGTCTCGGTTAAAACTAAAAAGTTGTCCGAAACGTTGTTTCGCATAAAATCTCTTTAGAACCCGAGTCGTGAAAATGTGATATAGAGGGTCGTTTTGGACGGGTCAGATCTAGAAAATAAATATAGTATATAAAGGACTAACGATGCAATAATAAAATAACGATCGTTAGAAATATAACCGAAAGTTATTCATTTTGTTAAAAATTTGAATGTATACATGTTTGTGTGTACATTTATAGAGTTGACTAGGAACAGCAGTAAATTGGGATAAGTAAGTTAGTCATTTATGGCCTTTACCCATTTGAATATAGGAGAAGAAGGGAGGATGAAGGGAAAGGAAAAGATATAGATGTTAATAGAGGAAAAGATATTGAAGCTAATGTAATGAACACAAATAATGAGAAGGCTAGTGGAGGGAGCATGAAGAAGAAGGATGGTGAGAAAGTGTATAAGGAAGGGTCTACAAGTATGGAAAATAGTAATGAGAAAGAAATGTTAGGGTCAAACAGATTTACTTTTTTGGATTCTTTGATAAATGAAGAGGAGTTAATACCAAATACTAATCAAAGGAAGATAGTGGATGAGTTTTTGAGCAGGAAAAATGATGATAATAATGTGGAAATGAATGGATGGAATGAGGACATAAAAAGGTATTATAGGGACAAAAAAGAACTATTGATGCAACACAAGAAAATGAGGAAAATGAGGATGTTTTGGATAAGAATGATGGTGTAGAAAGTACTGTGTTGAGGAATAAAGTGGAGGGGACAGGGAGGAATATCCTTAATTAGGATCCCTACTGAACTTGCTCTAGTAGTGAATTAGTATTAGTATTGTAGGTTAGAATTTAGATTTTGTTTTTGTGTTCTGATTGTGTGAATAAAACAGATATAGTGCATAGTGAGGAAAAAGAATTGAGAGATTTTGTGAGTTAGAAAACAGAAAGAGAGATGTGTGTTTATAAAAACAGACAGAGTGTACAAGTAAGTAAAAGAATTGAGAGATTTGAGAGCAAAAAAAAAGAAAAGAGGATTTTAAGTCTTGAGTAGAAAACTGACAGAGTGTCTATTGAGAAAAGAATTGAGAGATCTTGTGAACCAAAAACATAAAGATAATTGTGTGTTAAAAATAAACAGAGTGGAAAAGTGAGTAAAAGAATTGAGAGACTTGTGAGAAAAACAAAAAAGAGTGGATTGAATTAAAAACAGAAGGAGTGTTTGGGAGCAAAAGAATTGAGAGATAGTGAGTAAAAACATATAGAGACGATCGTTTTATTATCCTTATTATGGATTTAAAATTTGGTACTTGGAATATCAGAGGCTTATGTAGCTATTCTGGTAAAGAAAAAAGAAGTGAAATTGGGACTTTAGAAATTAGGAATGCGTAAATAATGGTGAAGATAATAACAAAGGGTGCAAATTTATGGTTGGTTGGAATGCTAGCATGATCCAGACTTGGTTGATCTCCCAATCAAGATAATACATATTCCTCCTGATGGAAACTGTTGATAAACAGTCAAAAAAATTGCACTGTGATTTATGTTAGTAACTCAAGAATGGAAAGAAGGAAATTGTGGAAAGACTTGGAGATACAAAAGATAATTACTGGTGGAATCCCTTGGGTCATCCTTGGTGATTTTAATGCGACTTTAAAAGTATCAGAACATTCAAATGGCAGTGCTAATCCTTCAAGTGAGATGTCTGACTTCCAAGAATGTGTCAATAGTATAGAAATTGATGATCTACATAGTGAAGGATTCCATTACACATGGACCAAAAGTTTGAAAAATCCAAAATGCAAAACTTTGAAAAAGCTGGATAGGATAATGGTGAATGAGGCTTTTATTGATACATTTCAACAAGCTTATGGGGTGTTTCTTCCATATATGATCTCTGGCCATTCTTCTATTATAGTAAGGATTCCTAATGGTGTACAAAAGAGGAAAGGTTCATTCAGATTCTCTAACTTCATTACTGATAAAGAAGATTTTTTACCAACTATAAGGAGTCTTTGGAACAAGAGATTTGAGGGGCATACTATGTATAGAGTTGTTCAAAAAATGAAAGCTCTCAAGAGAAAGCTTAAACAACTCAGTTGGAAGATTGGAATGTTTTTGAAAGGGCTGAGGAGCAGGAAAAAAATGAAAGAAAGTAAAAAAGATGTTGATATGTTTTCTCATGATGAAAGAATCAAAGAAAATAGCTATTTGATTTTAAAAAACAACCATGAAGCTTTTTAAGATAAAAATAGCTTATTATGCCAAAGAGCTAAAGTGGAATAGCTTAAAGAGGGTGATAGGAATACTGCTTACTTTTATAAAACTATTAAGGAAATGTCACATAGAGGAAGGATAATGACTATAAGGAATAAAGAAGGGGTAAGATTTGAGAATGATGATGTCTCAGTGCAGATTGTGAAATATTTTGAAGAGTTTTTAGGCAAAAGCAGTCAAGTGCAAAAGTTGTCATACAGAAATGACATTTTACTTAATAAGCTAACTTCTGAAGAGGCTTTAAAGATGGTGAGGCCAATAAGTGATTCTGAAATCAAAAATGTAATGTTTGAAATTGAGGATTCCAAGGCACCAGGTCCTGATGGTTACACTTCAAGGTTTTACAGATTAGCTTGGAGCATAGTTGAAAAAGAAGTATGTCAAGCGGTGAGGGAATTCTCAACAGGGAAACTATTGGGTGAGGTGAATGCTACTCTCATTTTACTTGTTCCTAAAATTCCTACCACTGACAAAGTATTTGATTTCAGACCTATTGCATGTTGCAATGTATTTTATAAATGCATTAGCAAAATTATGACCAACAGACTTAAGGGGGTGCTTGGGACACTAGTGAATGAGAATCAAAGTGCTTTTATTGGGGGAAGGCATATCATTGATAACATTCTATTATCACAAGAGCTTTTTAGAGGCTATAATAGAAAACAAAATACAAAAAAAGTGGCATTCAAAATTGATCTACAAAAAGCTTATGATACTATTAGTTAGGATTTCCTTAAGGATGCATTGGTGATGTTTGGTTTTCATGAGAAAATGGTTAGCTGAATAATGACCTGTGTGACTTCAACCAAGTTCTCAATAAGTATAAATGGTGAGAGAGTTGGTTATTTCAAAGGGGGTAGAGGTCTTAGACAAGGGGACCCTATCTCCTCATACTTACAAGGGGATCCTATCTCCTCATACTTGTTTACTCTAGTGATGGAGGTACTTTGCTGATAAGGAAAAACATTAAGGAGCATGTGGATTGTAAATATCATCATGGTTGCAAGAAAGTGAAGATTACACACTTGTGTTTTGTTGATGACTTACTAGTCTTTTGTCATGGGGATTGTGAGTTAGTGGAGATTATTAAAAAAACTCTGGATGAGTTTAGTGGGTACTCTAGTCTACTACCAAATATGCAGAAGAGTACTGTCTTTTTTGGAGGTTTATCAAATGCTGGGCGGCAGAACATTCTAAACATCATTCCTTTTACTGTTGGGAAACTTCCTGCAAGGTATTTGGGAGTGCCTCTTATAACTAAACAGATAAGTATGAACAATTGCAAACCTCTAGTGAACAAAGTTAAAGCCAAGGTAAATGATTGGAAGAATAAATCACTATCATATGCGGGGAGGGTATAACTTATTGCATCTGTTCAGAGCTCTATGCAAAACTACTGAGCCTTTGTATTTCTCCTCCCTAAATAGGTTATTTATGAGATAAATAAACTGTTAAAGGGTTTCCTTTAGTAACAAGGTGAGCTCACTAAAGGTAAGGCTAAGGTATCATGGGATGCAATCTGCAAGCCTAAAGATCAAAGAGGGCTTGGTCTAAAGAATTTAGGTGTTTGGAATGAGGTTTTAATGCTTAAATATCTATGGAATGTAGCTTCCAAGAAAGATACACTGTGGGTTAAGTGTATTTATGTGGAAAAGATAAAAGGAAGAAGCATATGGGAAGTACAATGTGAGAACAAGAGCAGTGTGGGATGGAAAAATATATTAAGCTTAAAAGATAAAGCTAGGAGACACATTTGGTGGAAAATAGGTAATGGAAAATCAGTGAATGTATGGCATGATAGATGGTGTCCTGTTAGCCCTCTGACTAAGTTCATTGATACAAGAGATATCTATGATGCAAGGTTAAATAATACTTGCATAGTTAGTGGAATCATTCATGAAGGAAGATGGGTATGGCCAGATGAGTGGAATAATGATTTTGATTAATTAAGACAAATCAAAGTTCCTATTCTAAGAGATGAAAATGAGGATACTACATTACGGGTATCAAGAACCGGTCAAGAGCAGCAGTTTAAAATAAATAATGTCTAGAAGGACATGAACTATAATGATACAAAGGTTGATTGGTCCTCTATGGTTTGGTTTGCACAGTCAATACCAAGACATGCTTTTGTCACCTGCTTAGCAATTCAAAAGAGACTTATGACACAAGAAAAGCTGCTGATATGGAGACCAAATGAAGATTTAAAATGTGCTCTGTGTAATAAATGCCCTGATTCACATAACCACCTGTTTTTTACATGTGAGTTTTCTAGTGGTGTTTGTAATGAATTACTTAAAATGTTAAATGTGAGATTATCTGGATACTGGGATCAGATCATTATTGAGATGAAAGCCTTACCATCAAAAAGGAACATACGGAGCATAGTGAGAATGATTGTATGTGGTGCTGTTGTGTACTACATTTGGCAAGAGAGGAACAACATAATTTTCAAGAATGAGAAAAGGGACAGGAATATTATTCTTAACATGGTAAAAGAGACAGTTGGGATGAAGCTGATAGGAATCAAGGTTAAGGAGTCAAGAAATGTTAAAGAAGTGGAGAAAAGATATAATATTAAGATGCAAAGAGGCTAGGAAAATGGCAATAGTATTCCTTAAGAATTTTGAAGCATAGTCTGTTGAATTCAGTGTTTGTACCTCTGTTTTTATTGCAGTTTACTCATCAACTGCATGGGGCTGTCTATGTGGTTTGGATTGTAAGATGTAATATTTTGTGAGTAAATATAAAATTTTCACCCTATTACAAAAAAAAAACAAATCATAAATTTTACATTTACCATCCCTATAGCAAAACCAAAGTAACTTAACCTTAAACCTTAACTAACTCGCAATATTAAATCTAGAAGCATCTGTTATCAACTGCTCAACTAACACAGCCACATAAAAGATGATGCGGCAACCGGAGCAAGCGGTAAGTACTTACGGATAGTTGATGACATCACCGTAAGCGACTTTGATAGTCAATTAGGGAGAAGGTAGGGAGCTGAGATCGGTGGCGCACCATTCAAACACGCTGATAGCGTGGGTAATTTTTCCACTCCTGTAACTTGAAGCCCGATGACTAATATTTTCATATTTTAGTGTTCTCAATGGTTGTCAATGAGGTGTCTGATTTGAATTTGATTTTCTAGTGACGAGACTGAGTGATGACAACTTGTTTTACTGCATACTAAATCGATTGAGTGACAATTTAGTCAAGCCACGTGATGATTTCTATAATTTACTCTACTTTTAAAAAGGGCTAGCGGCACAGCTTGTTGCCCGTTTGTCTTCTACCACTATGTAAATTCTTATTAAAAACTATAATATAATAAGTAAACAGATGAAAAATATTGTTTCACCAAACTGTAACACCAAAACTCTACTTATTAAAAAATGTTTTGGTTGAAAACAACCTAACTACAACAGTATTAGTATATTTCCATACTAGCTTCATAACCCGCCCGATGGGCGGGTTCGCTCCATATTATTGCTTGACAAAATCTAAGTGGACGTAAGTAAATAGTGAATGACGACAAATATGTTAAACAAAAATGATGGAAAAAAATAGACAGTGTTCATGCATTATATGTTAATTGAAAAATTGTAAGTATGAGAACAAATAAATTACATGATGCTTATTCATATAAGAAATGAACCTTCTATGTACTAAAAGGTTGTTAGTGTATTTTCCATATTTGTCACAACAAACAACCTTCAAACCTTTTTCGCCTCGACTCTTAAAACAGCTACATAAAGTTGAACGTGTGAGAATACCGGCTTTTGTAGAAACAACTCAACTTGCGAAAATGTTTGCCCTTTTGGCTTCCTGCTTCTT
>BQNB010041542.1:0-46698 GCA_026074375.1 Tanacetum coccineum
CGTCTTAATCTCAAAATGATCCACATTAATTTCTGATAAAGCAATAGCTTCTCCGTACCCTTCCGTGGGTGCCCGGAGTAGCTCTTTCATCATACGTTCCGCCATTGGTGCGACGATAGTACGAAGCTCGGGTTCGACTATGTTTGGAGCACGTCCTTTTTTTCGACGTCTCGGAATGGTGACGTTTGAATTATTTGGAAAATAGGAATTTCTAGTGTGCATGCACTAAACAAGCAACTGAATTGAGAAAAGAAACGAGAAAATGAAATATTTTTGTTTACCGAATAATCAACAAACTTAGGGTAACTCTCTTAAGTAAAATAAATTTTACAAAAGAGGTGCGCCTTTTTCGTTAGTGACACAAACGGTAAATTTTTTTAATCTTTGGTTCGGGAACTTATTGCTGGATAATACCTCAATTGAAGGTATTATTTGTTGGTGTTCTTTTACCAACTTTGTAAAATTTAAATATTCACAAATTAACGAGAAAAATCGAAAAATCCGGAAGAGCAAATATTTTTGTCTTTTTGTTTTTAAACTTTTACTTATACTAAAAAGAAAAGAAAAATATTTTTTACTTTTTATATTTTTAATTTTTTTTTTATTATATATATATTTCTTTTATTTATATAATATATATAATATATATATATATATATATATGTTTGATTTTTTAAAAGCGTACTTTCGAAGACGAAAAGGTTCTCCAAATCCGATCGACAAATTCAAACGAAAAGATATCTTAATCACAAATCTCACCGGCACGGCGCCAAAAAACTTGATATAATATTTATATACACCGTATAAATATAATAAAATAGTATGAAAATTACCAAACTCCCTTGAGGAGAAAGGAAAGAAAGGAAACTTTCTAAAGTATCTATACTAATACGTATATTTACCGGTAAGTGATTACCGGGTCGTATTCCTCGAAGATTTATGAAATTGAGACCACGTTTGTTGTTTGGACAATGATTTGAATTGGTTCGAAGAATATTTGTTTTCTAAAATCCTAAAAGTAAGCAAATTAAAGGACAATTAAACTTAACTTTAATAATGGGAAATTAAACATTAACTAAAAACGCAAATCGAGAACCCTAAAGGGTGATTAAAAACCCTAAATTTCCAAAATTAAACCTAAAATGAATTTTTCTCTTTTAATAGACTCTAATTGACTAAAAAGTAAGTTTAAAGAAAACTAGAACAAAAACGGAGTTGAAATGAGCTTAAAAGCACTAAAAACGTGATCGGGAACGAATCCCGTTCTTTAAAAAATGAAATTTTGCAACTTAAACCCTACGAAAGCAAAACTATTTTTCCTAGGAACTATATGGATAAAGAAAATTTTCTAAAAAAGAATTATATTTTTTTGATTATTTTTCTATTTTTTATTATTTTTTAAAGATTTTAACAAAGAAAAATGATTAAAAATAACAAACTTAATCCTAAAAATCTAGAAAAATTTACTTAAAGTTGTTAACATAGTGAGGACGATTTTATAAACTAGAAACAGAATATTAAGCAACGAATTATGCCCTATCAAAAGATTGAAATTAAGCTACGGCTTTATAATTGTTAAAGGAAATGGAGAAAAGGTGATAAAATGGTAATGGATCAGAGAAGATGACAGATGATGGTAATGTAGCAAACTGGTTAAATGAGTGTGTGTTTAAGGGAGAGGTCCAGGGTTCGAGCCCTTGTATCTTTCTTTTTGCAATTTTTTTTATTTTGAAAAAGTTTAAAAACAAAGATGTTAATAAGCTAGAAACTAACAACTTTTGTGGAAAAAACTATTTTTTTATCTAAGAAAAAAAACAAAAATTTTAAGCTGAAAATAGGCTTTTTAAAACAGAAATGCTTAACTACTTCTTTTTTTTACTTTTTGAATTTTTTTTATAAAACTCTACAAGCAACAAAATAAGCTAGCTACAAATAAAAATAAGCTACTAGAAACTTAAGCCTAACCTATTAAGCTAAAATGGACAAAAATAAGATCAAAAAGACAAGCCATAAGCTAAAATAAGCCAAAAAGCATTTAAGCAATTCTGAAAACCAAACAGGCAAACAATCAACTTTTGGCTTATTTTAAAGCAACCAAACAGATCCTTATGGCTTATTGGCCTATACCATAGGAAAGCTTAAACTATAAGCTACATAAAACAACTTTTAAAAAGGAATTTGAAACTCAAATAGGCTATTAAATGGCTTATTGAAAAAGCTATTGCAGACAGAGAACTATATTTTTGGATTTTTAAAGTTTTATAAAAAAAACAAAGTACTATATTGCAGGCTAAAAATAGATAATCAAATAAACTTTTTAAGCAAAATTAAGACCTAAACTATCTAGATTGGCCTATAAACTAGTTGTGCATTTAATTTCAAAAGCTAAAACCTTCTTTAACCCTCTGAAAATTAAACTTGAATTTCACTAAAATCTGTTTTCACTAACTGATGCAGTTGACAACCAAAGTGACCAAATCTTTAAAAACCAAATGTGCAGGCCTAAGTATTAGCATTCTACACTTTTAAGACACCAAACTAAGAGCAAAAAGAACAATTTCAATTACTATAACAGATTTAAGCTAAAAATGCATAAGAAATAGAACTAAACTAATAGATTGCTAATTGTCACTAAGTAGCTTGATGAAAATCTGAATTTGATCAATTAAATCTTTAAAACAAGATCAAAAACCAACATATAAAGGTTTAAAAGAACCAAAGTAGCAAGAACCCCCACCAGTATTAACTTGAGGTTAATACTGGCCTTGATCCAAACACCCCCTTAGAACTTTTATCTTCATATTTAGCTTAGGATTTTGAGAAATAAGACTTATTTTTCAAATACCAGATATCAACAAGCTTATAACAGACCTAATAAACAATATTCAATAAGCAAATAAGCCAGAACTATAAGCTATAAGCTAAAGCTACTTTTTTTGGTTTTTATGACAGTTTTATAACAAATAAGTGAAAATAAAGATTTAAACTAACAAGTAAGCATATTAAGCATCAAACAACAATTATAAGCACTATTAAGCAGATCTAAATAGCAATAAGCAGAAAATAAGCAGTTATAAGCTAATATGCAGATTTAAGATAAAGAGGGTAAAATGAGAACTCACATTTGCCTTTGCTTAAACAAGGCTATAAAATGCTCTTATGAGCTAGTCAACAAGCTCTAGCTTATCAAAAGGATAACCTAGTAAAGGTCCCATAAGCTCTTCCCTTGTAAGCTTATCATCCAAGGCTCAATATCCATATTATAGCAATGGCTATGTATTAAGTGTTATATATTAAGGTTTTGAGTAGATTATGATGACTAATTTGAGCTAAATCTAAGCTTAGAGTACTCAGAGGAGCTTTATGATGAGCTTGTGAGAAGCTTATGAAACAGTAACATGAACATTTGAATTTGTAAAAGCTTAATAGTAAAAACAGTTTATGTAAAAGCAAAGATGATTTTATTAACTGAAAATTGATTACAAGATACTGAAGATGAGATTACAATAAGCTGAAAAAGCAAATTACATAAGCTAAAGTTTAAAAAAAACTGAAAATTACAATTAAGCTAAATTAAAAAATAAAATAAAAACTAAGATTAAAAAGTGTCTCCTGTGTGTGAGTGTGAGGGGCTTTATGTATAGCTCTGGAGATTGAACTTCTAGGCGTCTTGCCGGTTCCTTCTTATCCATTATCTTGGCCCTTGATTCTTCTCTCATCATGGATCCCAATATGTGGATCGTTGGATTAAAGAATGTTCAGGATTACGTTTTTGTAATTTGTACCCCGGTTACAAATAGTTAGTATGACTAGTTATAGTTAGTACCTGACAGTACAAAAGTGTTTAAGTACTGATCAGTTAGTGAGTACCTTAATAGAAATATAGTTAGTACCGTTGTTAGAGATATGTATGAGTATTTTAGAAAGAATATGCATGCGTTTTTTGTAAGCCTGTTAGGGTTTATCTTGGTCTATATAAAAGGTTCCCTCTTGGCATAGCTAGCAACAGACGATTCTCAAGATATTCTCATAGCAAAACTCATCTCTCAATAGTAGTAATCTGTAATCTTCTAAGCAGATAATTAGAAGTTCTTGTTAAGTTCTTCATTGTTTTTCTTAGTATTGTGTTAAGATCCGCATTAACACATTAGATATTCACAATAGTGTTTTACTTAGTAACTGTATTTATTCATTTTGGCCTATTCATCCTTAATTAGCTTGCAAGAAGGATCAATTCTAAGGGATCACAATTGTTCTACAAAGCCTTTAGTTGAGAATTTCTGGCTAAGGAAGGCCCAATCAAATTCCAGTTATAAACCTTTTCATTCTTCAAATATCTAAAATGTCCTGCATCACTAGATGAAATTCCACCCACCACACCACCTTCTATCCATCATCACAAACCACCTAACCCAAAAAATCTCCTCCAGTATCTACCATCAAGCTGCCTATTCTCAAAAAGGGAGAATATGATATATGGGCTATGAAAATGGAACACTATTTGGCCCATACAGACTATCCAATCTGGGAGGTTATACAAAATGGGAATGGTCCTGTATCAATCACTACAGATACATCAGGACAAATTAAGGTTTTGCCTCCTAGAACTGCAGAAGAGATTGTAGCCAGAGAAAAAAGAGGAGAAACGCAAGGACCTCTTTGCTTATGGCCCTCCAGAAGATCTCTTGCTAAGTTCATAAGATGACGATGCAAAAGAAATGTGGATGCCATCAAATCTAGATTTGGTGGAAATGACGAATCCAAGAAGATGCAAAAGTATATCTTGAAGCAACAGTTTGAAGGATTCTCTGTATCCAACACAGAAGGGCTTCACAAAGGCTATGACAGGTTCCAAAGTCTTCTGAGTCAGTTAGAGATTCATGGAGCAGGTGTATCTACTGAGGATGCAAATCAAAAATTCCTAAGATCTCTACCTTCTGCCTGGTCACAAGTTTCCTTAATTATGAGAACCAAACCAGGAGTGGACAGTCTCAGTTTTGATGATCTGTACAATAATCTAAGAGTTTTTGAGAGTGATATAAAAGGCTCTACTGCATCATCTTCTAGCCCACAAAATGTAGCATTTGTCTCTGAAAACACCAGCAGTACTAATGATGTTTATGTTTTGTACCGCTCTATAAGGTGTTCCCAATCTTTCTGGTCAAAACTCAAAGTATGAACAAACTTCATCATACTCATTACTTGCTAATCAATCAAGTTGCCATCAACTGGATCATGATGATTTGGAACAGATTGATGTAATATGATCTTGAAGAAGGACTTGATGAGTGGCAAGTGGCCTGATCTCAATGAGAATGAAACGTTTTACAAGAAGACTGAGTAGAAAGCTACACTTTGTATGCAATAAGAACGTGATGGCTATGATAAAAAAAACCAAAAGTGGAATGCTAAATTGCACCCAAAACCGGGATTTTGCTAGAGAGTTGTAGAATCAAGGAACTCACGTAACAGGAGGAGGGATGGCTGTGGATTTGGAACAAGGATGGGAGAGAGGATCTGGACTGAAGGAGTATTCTAAAAGCATCGTGGACAATTGATGGAGAAGGTGTAGATTGGACAAATCATTCAGAAGATGAAGATTATGCTTTGATGGCTTGCAACAGCTCAGACTCAGACACAGAGGTAATTTCATGTTCAAATAAGTGTAAAGAGTCTTATGCTAATCTTAAAAAACTATATGATGCTCAGAGAGAACAACTTAGTGATGCAAGCATAGAAATAAAGGCATATTCTCAAGGTCTTAAGAAAGTTGAAGCACAGTTAGTTGCTCATCAACAAGGACAACTTTGGTATGAACAAAAGATAAAGTTTATGAAAATAGATCTAGATGATAAAACAGATGTTTCATATACCATAAGAATTATTAGCAGAAGCTCAAAAGGAAAAAGAAGATTTAAAGGCTAAAGTAGAAAAATGGCATAACTCTTCTAAGAATCTTAGTAAACTGCTAAATACCCAAATGAGTGCTAATGATAAGTTTGGGCTTGGGTATGGGGATCACAGATATGATGGGATTTTGAGCTATGAAAATGAAGTGTTGTAGAGTGTTTTTATGAATAAAGAGAGTGAGTTAGAAAAACAACCTCTGTATGATAGGTTTGTTACAGCAGATGGAATGCATGCTGTACCCCCACCCATGACAGGAAATTATATGCCATCTGGACCTGAGATTGAAGTAGATTACTCACAATTTACATATGGTCCAAAATAGACTCAATCTAGTGAATCTGAATCCAACCAAACAAGTGAATTGATACCTGTGACTCTAACATTAGTACAGAAACCTTGATTAGTGTATGACACCAGTTGTCAATGAAATCTAATATAGAATGTTCAACCATAAGGTCTGGTTG
Source organism: Tanacetum coccineum (assembly GCA_026074375.1). Lineage (NCBI taxonomy): Eukaryota > Viridiplantae > Streptophyta > Magnoliopsida > Asterales > Asteraceae > Tanacetum > Tanacetum coccineum. The sequence continues at coordinate 6,375 of BQNB010041542.1, forward strand.
ATGCTTCTATATTGAGGAGTATGATAGATATATTAGTGAAGATGGAGTATGGTGTCTACTCAAAGAAAAGTACAGAAACACTAGTTGCTAACAGCAAGGTAAAACCTCCTAGGGAATACTATCAGAATCAGTTTCTACACATAGTCAAAAACTTAAAGTTGATATGACAGACAGTTGAGGTCATGGTTACTGTTGAAGAGCATGTTTTATATGTGGATAGTCTTAATCATTTAATTAGAGATTGTGATTTTTATGTGATTAGGCTGGCAAGAATAGCTCGAGTTAAACAATGGTTGGAATAATGTGCCAAAGAGTTGAATAAAACAAGAACACAATTTGTTCCTTCAGCAGTACTATACATAGAACTGGTTATTATATCCAGTTAGTACTGCTAGAGCTAGCAGTACTAAAAATTTTAGTATTGCTAGGCAAAGTGTTAACAGACAAGACAGCACTAACTAGTACTGCCATGAAACTTAATACTGTTAAGCCCATTGTGATTAGAGTTAGACCAGCATTTGTTTTTCACAATACTAATTCTCCTCTTCAAGGCCTTTTAATAAAGACAACAGTACTCTAGAACAGATTTTTCAAACAAAAAAGTTAATACTGCTTATCGGTAATCTCCAACAGTTAGTACTGTTGGGGGAGAGCGAAAAAGGGAACTGCTGTTAGAGCCCTCAGCAGGGTGTAATTGGGAATACCACAAAGAGATACAAATTGGCACAATGTCTCCAATTCAATGGGGATCCAATCTTAGAAATTGTTACACTTTCTAAAAGCATTCCACTATGCGACTCAAGCCCAAACAGGCTTGAGGCTCCCTAAGAGAAAACTGAATCTCTTTGTTTTGTGTGCAGGATTAACCACATAGAGCTCTAAAGAATAAAGGAATTGTTAATAGTGGATGTTCCAGGCACATGACTGGAAACAAGGCCTACCTTGCTGAATTTCAAGACTTTAATGGTGGCCCTATTGCTTTTGGAGGTAGTAAAGGTTATATCACTGGTAAAGGTAAAATAAAACGGGTAAGTTAGATTTTGAGGATGTATGCTTTGTAAAAGAACTTCAGCATTTCAATCTTTTTTCTGTTGTCACATATATGTGACAAAAGAACATAGGTTTCTGTTCACTGATGTGAATGTCTTGTTTTGTCTTCTGAGTTTAAGTGACTGATGAAAAATCAAGTATTACTGTAAAATCCCCTGACAAAACAATATGTACAGTTTCAAGTTATGAGACATTGTACCTTCAGGAGGGGGATTGGCTAGTTTAATTGAAAGGTACAACTGATGAATATAAAAATGGCATAGGAGGTGTGGGTCATGGTTTAATTCAAAAAACCTAAACAAACTTGTAAAGGGAAACCTTGTAAGAGGTTTACCTTAAAGATTTTTCAAACATGTCCATACTGTGTTGCTTGTCAGAAAGGAAGCAACACAAGGCCTCCTGTAAGGCCAGACAACGTAAGCTCTAATAGCCCTCTTTACTACTTCTTCATATCGATTTGTTTGGTCCTTACATCTGTCAGGAGCTTTAACCATAAGACCTATTGCCTGTTATCACTGATGATTTTAGCAGGTTTAAGCTTGTGTATCTTTCTTAAGAAAACTAAGGATGAACCTAGTGCAATCCTTATGGATTTATAAGACAGTAGAGAACCAATTGAATCAAAAAGTTTAAAATCTATTTTAGAATGTGCTTATTCTAGGTTTCAGGTCACTATAAGTTACTCCAATCTATGTTGCTGTCAAGAGGTATTTTTAGGTTATCTAAAGGGCAAACTAAACTGGGTCTTTGGTATCTTTGGCTTATCAGTGTCTTTCATTTGACCTGGAATCCTACTCAGATAGTGGACTATGCCTAGAGCAAATCTTGACGCAGAAATCCACAACAGCGGGTTTGTCAATTTCTGGGCAGGAGATTCTTTTCCTTGGCAATGCTAAAAACAGAGTATCCATTAGGCTACTTCTATACAGAAGCAGAATATGTTGCTTGCTGCAAGATGCTGTTGGCAGGGGTTGTTGTGTCTAAAATCAAATGTGAGACTTGGGGTTCAACTTTATGAACACAAAGATCTACATTGATAATGAAAGCACCATTTGCATTGTAAAGAATCCAGTATATCATTCCAAAACAAAGCATATTGCTATTAGGCACCACTTCATAAGGGATGCTTATGAAAAGAAACTAATTCAGGTGCTTAAAATCCACACTGATGACAATGTAGCTGATCTACTAACCAAGGCATTTGATGTTAGCAGGTTTCAGTTCTTGGTTGTTTCTATTGGGATGATAAATCCATAAGCTGCATTGGTTAAAGGGAGGCAATATGATGTGTTGTATAGTTTGTATAAAGTTTTGGTGTAAGGATACATTTTAACCGTAGGTGATGCTTTTCAAAAGGTTTGAGAGGATTTAGAGAGTCATTGAGAAGAGGTATTAATGGTACTGAAGCACTCTTGTTATCTACATTGTTCCTTCTTTGGTTGGACATAGTTAGTACCGACCGTGCAAAGTTAGTACCGCTGGGCAAAGTTTGTACTGCTATAGAGACGTTGAAGAAAAATACCGCCAAGGGTACAAAGTGTAAATTGAAACGGTTTCCTTGAAATTAGGTCTCCTAAACCTATATAAACCCATCTCAATTGCACAGTTCCTTACGCAGTCTCTCTCAACTACATTCGTATCTACAAGCCCTAATATCTCTTTTAATGGCGATCTCTCTTTCAAGTACAATGGTTGTTCTTGATTCATGTCCTAAGCACAACATGGTCGCGTATTTGGAGAAGTCTATAGGGAATGCATAGTTTCACGAGATCATTGATTTTCTTAAGCGCAGTTCCATTTATCATGCTCTCACTGTAAGTCCTGTTGTTTCTACTACATTTGTTGAACAGTTTTGGACGTCTGCTAAGTCCAAAATAATCAACAATGTTAGGCACATTACTGCCAAAGTAGCTGGCAAGCCTGTGTTTATCTCTGAGGCATCAATAAGAAGTGATCTTCTTTTTGATGATGCTAATGGGATAGACTCGTTACCTAATCAGGCTATCTTTGATGCTATACAGCTTATGGGGTATGAAGGGGATTTAACAGTGTTAACATTTAATAAAGCTTTGTTTTCACCCCAATGGAGGTTTTTATTTCATACAATGAATCATTGTCTTAGTTCAAAAAGCACCTCTTGGGATTAAATTCCTACTAATATTGCCACTGCTGTCATTTGTTTAACATCTAATCAGAAGTATAATTTTTCTAAGTTAATTTTTGATGGAATGCTTAGTCATTTAGATGCTAAGAAGAAGTTTGTAATGTACCCACATTTTATTTCTATCTTTTTAGGTAACCAACTAGCTAATGTACTTGTACCTTTAGATCATTTTCCTGTAAATACTTTAACTAGTAAAGTCTTTTCTTTCATGGTTAAAAAGGGTAAACATTTCTTAGGGAATGTCACCCCTTTATTTGCTTCTATGTTGGTTCAACCAACTGAGGATGAGGGTGCTACTTCCGAAAGACCATCTGAAGCACAACCCACACCGTCTCCTGCTCATACTAGTGAAATGCCTTTTGAGCCACAGCCTGACTCATCTCCTGCTCACACTAGTGAAGTACCTATTGAGCCACAGACTGACCTATCCCCTAGACCTTCACCTTCTACTATCATTCCTGATTCTGTTCCAGAAACTTCTGGTGGGAATCTTGGAGGTCATTCATCCAGTGATAAATCCCTTTCAGGGAATGAGGGTGAACTGGCACTCCAAAGTGTCTATGATCGTTGTCTCTCTTTATGTGCACAGGTTTCAGATCAAGCCAAAGAAATTCGACATTTGAAGGTTCAGATCAAAAAGCTCTAGAAGCAAGCTAAACCTGTCATCAAACACCACAAAGCATGGATGCAAAGTATCTCCTTGAAGCAAAGATTGGCAAGAAAGAGATCCTCCAAGAAACAATGGGTACACAAAGAGTCTGTATCCAAACAGGGGAGGAAGTTTGCTAAAGGTGAATCTTCAGTCCAAAGAAATCCTCTATTTGATGAACTTGATCATATGGAAACTGAGAATGCTCAAGATGTGGGGAGGACAAGAGATATAGTGGGTGAAGAGAAGGAGAATGATGAAGATGTACTTAGTACTGACAAGGAGAAGGTTAGTACTGACAAGGATAAAGTTAGTACTGACAGACCAATAGTTAGTACTGACAGATCCAAAGTTAGTACCGACAGGCAAATTAAAGGTACTGATGAACCAAAAGTTAGTACTGATGAACAAATTGAAGGTACTGATGAGCAAAGGAAAGATACTGATGATCATTCTGATGATCATACTGATAATCATACTGATGATAACTATTAGTACTGACAGACCAATAGTTAGTATTGACGGATCCAAAGTTAGTACCGATAGGCAAATTGAAAGTACTGATGAACAAAAAGTTAGTACTGATGAACAAATTGAAGGTACTAATGAGCAAAGGAAAGATACTAATGATCATTCTGAAGAAGGAAGTGGTACTCAAGTCACTCAAACACCTACTTCTACAATATTTGGAGATGATGAAACAATAGCTAAGGTTCTTCTCAACATGAGTCAAGCCAAAGCAGTTTCTAGAGAGAAGGAGAAAGGTGTAGAGTTGAAGGATATTGAAGAAATTGACAGACCTAGGCCTACTTCCACAAGATCACTTCTGACATTAAGGCCTCTTCCAAAAATTGATCCAAAAGACAAAGGAAAGAAGAAAATAGAAGAGGAGGATGAAACTGACAGTGAATCTGATGATATTCCTCAAGCTGAGAAGAAATTTAAACAGCTTGAAAGTGATGAAGAGATGGCTAGGAAAATACAAGAAGAGTGGGAAGGTGAAGAAGAAAGAAACAGATTAGCTGAAGAAAAAGCTACCAATGAAGCTCTCATAAGAAATTTTGATGACATAAAGGCAAGAATTGAGGCTGACAGACTTCTTGCTGAGAGGCTTCAAGAACAAGAAAGAGAGCAATTTACAATAGAAGAAAGAGCAAAGTTCCTTCATGACACAATTGCTGCTCAAAGAAAATTCCTTGCTCAACAAAGATCAGAAGCTATCAGGAACAGACCACCAACCAAGAATCAACTAAGAAATCAAATGATGACCTACTTGAAGCATGTAGGAAACTTCAAGCATGCTGAATTGAAAATCAAGAAGTTTGAGGAAGTACAAGCTTTGTATGAGAAGATTAAGAGGTCAGATGAAGATTTTATCTCTATTGGGTCTGCTGAAGATGAAAGATTGATCAAAAGGATGAATGAGAAAGGAGTTGATTCCTCTAAAAGTGAAGTGATCAAGGAGGAAAGTAAAGAAGAGGTTCAGAAGGAAAGTAAAGAAGAAGAGAGTACCAGAAAGAGAAAACTTGGTACTAGGAAAAAGATGAAGTCAAGGAAAAGAAGATATATTCAAAACACTTCTGAAGATGATAGTGACAAAGAGAATGATGAGCTGAGATTACATCTAACAATAGCTCCGGATGAAGAAAAAGAAGTGGATTATGAAATACTTGACAGAAAATATCCTATCAAAGAATGGAAGACAGAGTGTCTTGGAACTAAACCACAGACTGATCAAGCTGAACACATTGAAGAGATTAATCAAAATGTGGTGATTAGAAGTAATGGACAAAAGAGATTTACTTTAGACTTTGGTGAGAACATGAGTCAAGCCAAAGCAATTTCTAGAGAGAAGGAGAAAGGTGTAGAGTTGAAGGATATTGAAGAAATTGACAGACCTAGGCCTACTTCCATAAGATCACTTCTGACATTAAAGCCTCTTCCAAAGATTGATCCAAAAGACAAATCAATTCCGTTGATGGTTGACAGTTTACCAAAAACTGTATGGTAATTAACTCACTATGTTTTTAAAATAAAGAGTTAACTATCCCAGAGCAAACGGCTACTGGTAAAGGAACATCAAATCCGTTAATGGCTGGTAGTTTGCCAAAAACTACAAAGCCAACTTAGTTGGATTGTTGCTGAAAAGATGTTGCTGTGTTGCTGAGAAGGCAGTTGCTGCTGAAGAAGGATAGAGATTAAAAGATCAAGAGATGATAAAGTGTTTGGATACATCCTCTAAGAGCTTAAGAAGATAAATCTGAAGAAACATGAAGTTAAAAGAGTTCAACATTCATGTTTAAGGGAGGATTGTTGGGAATTACGTTTTCCTAACTTAGTACCGACAGTACAAATAGTTAGTACTGATAGTTATAGTTAGTACTGATAGTACAAAGTGTTAAGTACTGATCAGTTAGTTAGTAGCGATAGTAGAAAGTAGTTAGTACCGTTTAAGAGATATGTATGAGATATTTTAAGAAAATATATGTACACGTTTTGTAAGCCTGTTAAGGTTTATCCTTAGTCTATAAAAGAATCCCTCTTGGCATAGTTAGACACACGATCTCAAGATATCTCATAGCAAAATCATATCTCATTAGTTAGTAATCTGTAATCATTCAAAGTAGATTAATAGAAATTATTATTTAGTTATTCAGTGTTCTTCTTAGTACTTGTGTTAAGATTCTGCATTAACACATAGTATTCATAATCATTGTTTCTACATAGTCAATTGTGTTTATACATCTTAGCTATCATCTTTAATAGGCTGCAGAGATCTATTCTATAAGGGACTCACTACATACACTATTTGAGGGGAAGTTGCTCATTTTTAAAAGACCCCTATTTGATATGACAAAAAGGGGAAGAGTGCATGGATTAAGGGGAAGTTCTTCATCTATATTAGCTTTAGGGGAAGCTTGTGCTTATTGGTTTTGTCATTATCAACTAGGGGAAGATTGTTAGGAATTATACTTTGAGTTGATTATGACAAAACATATTAAAGATGGAGGACCTACAAGACAAAGCTGGAATAACATTAATGCTGATTGAAGATTAGTCAAATAGTATTTAATGCTGATTTATAGTTTCCTAATTTTATTTGATCTTATCTTGTCTTGTAAACCCTAACCCCTCTAGTATATAAAGAGGGGTAGGCGTCTAGGTTTATCATTCATTCAATTCACAATGTAAACCTAAAGGTGTGTGTGTGTACTCTAGGCGTCAAGTCTTTGTAAGACGCCTAGCTTTAGTAGCTAGCTTATTAGTAGCTTAGTAGTATAGTAAGCCTTTGTATCCTGATCAAATACAATGAAAGGCTTAACGTTTATTAGTAACACCTTGTTCTTAACTATGATTGTTTTATTTGTTATTCCGCTGGATCATGGTTATGATATCCTAGATGAGCTAGATCGTGGATCAACATGTGGTATCAGAGCCTCGTGGCTCTCGATCTAGGATCTACAAGGTGTCGTGTTGCTGTCCATGATGTTCTTGAAGGCCACAAAACCCTAATTCTGAAAATGATATGGTTCGATCATATTTATCTCTGCTTGATTTGATTTTGTTCTTCATAAGCTGTTTATTGCATAACATAATAATGTCGCAGTTTGGTCTGGGACCAAACCCCATTATTATTTCAACTGGCTATGGGGAGTGTGATCTGGGATCAACGTGATGAACTCTAGCTGAGATACAAATTTTTGTTTGTCTCTGGTAATAATAGCTCAAATTGCAATATCTTGGTTGTCCATTAACTTCCTTTGTTGTTAAGAAAATGTATGCATGTCAATATTTAAGAACAACTTTCGCACCTCATTTGAACTTCACTTTCACTCGTGACAACAGAAACATTCTAGATAAAACAAAAACCTGCAAAAGTAGAGGTCATAAACAATAAGCCAGTTTCGAACGAAAAAACCATCGGCCATACAAAACGTGCACACATAAGCAACTAACAATTTTTTTTATTAATCTGTTAAAAAATCACCATATTGGCTTTGTGGTAGGGATGACCTTTGTAATAGTCATACCTTCTTATGCATAGCATATACATGGCTTGAAACCAAACTACTTAAAAACTTGAGGAAATCAATATAACAAACTGTGTAGTATGAGATAAATAAATATACCAAATCGGCCCATTCATAAGCAAATGGGTTCTGAGTCTGAACATTTTTAGTTGTGCTACAATTAACCTCACGTTCACAATCTTCTCAAGAGTTGTTCCTATCTGGTTTTCCGTTTTGTCAATCTCCTTTAGCTTCGTCTATGAGGGGATTAGAAAGGGCAGGCAAAGCCTGAAACCTAAAACACAAAATTCCATCTGCACAGAAACGCAAAGAAAAAATGAACACAAAATCAAAAAAGGAAAAACACCTAAGGGACTCTTCAAATCAATATTTACTGGGGTAAACCCTTTACCTAAAAAATGCTCTTCAAATAAACTTTTAAGTGCTTGTTTGAATATAAAATTAGCAAATAAGCAGTTTTAGGGGGTGTTTATTTCGGCTTATGGCTCATTTGGTTTTGGGACTTATGTCTTATAAGCTCACTTTTTGTGGCTTGTTTTCAAACTTTTTAGCTCAAATAAGTTCATTAAGAGATACTAAACTTATATATCAATATATATATATTAGTGAAACAGTGGTGTTAAATATATTAACTTGCAGCATCAAGATATTAACTTAAAATGAACACATTCATGTAGACAAAAATAAAAGTGAAACATAAAATATACCATCAAAAGTATGTTACCAAAATGCTCCATGTTACAGTAGGTAAATTACTAATTTATCATTTTATCCCATTAAAAGTATGTCACCAAAATGCTTCACATTATAAATAAATACAGTAAAAAGATCTGAAAAGAAAAGCTTTGCTGCACATATATAAATGTATAAGGTGATTAATTAGCTCGTTAATTACTATTTAGAAACGCACAGTGTAACTTCCAACTATTTAGAAACGCGGGTCGTCTACAAAGCAGCCCCGCCGTAATGCGTGGGGTAAGTTCCAACTGGTTGATTACTACTTAGAAATAGCTACTGTTGTCTCTTTTAGGATTCTGCACTAAATACACTGGGCATCTAGATTTGATCACATCACCTTAAATAAGCACACATATTTAATTCAAACTCAACAAATCATCAATGTCACATACATTAACAGTGTTTATTAGATTGTGCATTAATGCATAAGCTGTTAGCTGCAATTGGTGACATATTTTCTTGATCAAGTTATATTAATCTTATTTCATTTATTTTCTTTTAGAAGAATAAAAAATGCATTACGTGAAGACAAACAGTACACATAATTTTGAGCGCATATAATTCTGATGCCAGCGCATATAAAAACTTGGTCACAGTCAAGGTTATAAATAGCGTGAAGCGTGACGTAGTGGCATAGCCAAGCCTCAAGCTTTAGCGTGAGGCGTTGCGTCATAGCATTTTTAAGGCATGACTCAAAGCGGCAAAAAATATTTATTGAGTGGTCAATAGTAGTTAGCTACTAGGCTTAAAATTGATTTATAGAGTTACTAAGCCTGAATCTCATGCAACCCAAATTATATATATACTTGTAAATAAGCTCAAGTCCAATAAATATCTTTAAAAAAATTCAAAAAAAAAATAAATCTCTTAAAAGCTTCAAAAAAGGCGCCACGCCTTGCGCTATAGCGCGCTATATCACGCCTTATCATGCTTTATTACACGCCACGCCTAAACACGACGCCTTAGCCTGTTTCGTAATGTGGAGGCTACGCCTCGCGCTATAGCGGCGCTATTTAGAACCATGGTCACAGTTCCTTAGATACACATATTCTGATGGTAGACCTGCACATATAATTTTGAGAAATAAAAAACCACATCAGATCGAACGCAAGTTGCAGGCACCAATAGGTATATGTAGCTCTAAATAAGCAATGAAAATACCTTTGGAGACTAAAGGTCGGAACCTGTTAGTTTTACCTAAAAATAAGTAAGCAACAGTTATTTGCGCAAGCTCACCTATAGAGTGACCGAACATAAAAAAATATAACATATTGTAGTGTGGTAGTCGGACAAACGTTTTTGTATACTGATGACATATCTGTTGAACGGTTACCAGAACAGAAAATTGTCGTACCTGTGGCTAATAACGTTGCACGATCATCATAGAAACACGATGTACTAATGACATTTTTTAGTTGTTTTGTTGCCCCTGGAAAACCACTTCGACTTTGGAATGAGTCGTGTACCTACAAAAAAAAAATACGTGAGGCCTATGCTAATGCAGTAGCAATATGTAAAGAGGATTCAGCTTAGAATTTTGACTCAGGTTTTGAGTTTACAGCATTCTCCTACAAAACACCAAAAACCAAAAAAAAAGGTTTTAGGGGTATGAGCTTATTTGTTTCGGCATAACACTTAATCAATTGGTATATAGGTTCCCTATCAGATTATGCTACCTTTACTTTAGATGTAAAATTTGCAATTTTCCTTGTACTTCTCTAATGTAAGCCATTACATATGCACATGACCAGTTCAACACTTATACTATGCACAACCTCAATTGATTGCAAGCATCTTATGCTCAAGGATTATTATATGCATTGTGTTAATACAAATAATGTCTAAAAACATTATTTATATTTTTCGACCTCTCGATATTTTGATAATTACAAAATGTAAAAACATTTACGATAAAATTAAACGTTTATAAATTACTAATCGTAAAATTCTATTTCTAAGATTAATCACTTAAGGTATGGATAAACAAATCATTAAACATGATTAGTGATCAAGAAAATATTTTTCTTAAACCTTACATTTCTACAAAAGTGTATTTACAAAAATATATACACAAAATATTTATTCATAAAAGAAATATTTTATTTAAACAATAAATTTAAAATCAGATTTTCCTCCCAAAATGGAAGGTTCCAAAACAGATAACACCTTCTCCACTAAAAGACAAAAAGATGAGCGTACTCTACGGGCGGCCCCCTTAGAGGCCTGGCGGCCCCCTAACATATTAGGGACCGTCAGGACCGCCAGTAGAGTAACCGCTCTTTTTGTCTCCTATAAATACCGGGCCATCCCATCTGAAAAATATAACCTCTTGCCATTAATTTTCTCAAATCTACTTTTCTCTCTTCTTTCTTTCTTTCTCAAACACATATCTTGATCACTAACATACCTTGATCTTGTTTCAAGTGATTAATTCCCTCTTCCTCCCTTCTTCTAATCAAGTGCAAGAGAAGAACAATCGTATTCATCTAGAAACGAATTGTTATCAAGTGATCTCTTTCCTCCTCCTCAAGATCACAAATCTTCATTATATTTTCTTTGTGGTGTTGTGTAAATTGGATTATTTGTAGATCCAATAGTGTAAATTGTGTATTTGTGTGAATTGGATTGTGTGTCAATCCAAGAGTATATATATTGTGAGTGTGTAAAGACTTAGTGAAGTCTTAGATTGGTTCTAGCTAAGATTAGGACTTGACGTCTAGCTTAGTGTCAGAAAAGAAAGTAAGCGACGTGTAAACGGTTTTCTCCGCCTAAAGGGAGCTTGTTGACATAGTGAAATCTCGAGTGGAGTACTCGGGGAGTGGAGTAGGGCGAAGAGGTGCTTCGTAGCCGAACCATTATAAATCTTGGTGTCTTGGTTTGATCGTTTCCTTCCTTATCTCTTTATATTGTTATTGTTAATTTAGTTCATTACATTAGATAGTTTAGTTGTGATTCATATTGTTGATTGATTGACATACAACTCGAATCAAACCATTTTATAAGCAAAGTTTTAAAACGGATTATTAACCAGTAAAGCTTGGATCGATCTATGGATTCCGACAAATATCTAGAAGGGCAATCCATGCAAAGACCACCACTTTTTGAAAGTTATAGTTTTATTTATTGGAAAAATAGATTCGAGACATATGTTAAATCAAAAGATCTAGATCTTTGGCATGTTATTACCGATGGTGATTTTCAACCTATTGTACAAAATACGGAAACCAAATTAGATGAGGTTATCCCTTTTGAAAAACAAACCGATGATCTCAAAAAGATACCTGCGAAAAATAATGAAGCTAAAATGGTTATTTACAATGCTTTGCCTAGAAAAGAATATGAAAGAATTTTCATGTGTAATACGGCAAAAGAAATTTGAAAAACTTTGTTAATCACCCATCAAGGTAATAGCCAAGTAAAAGATAATAAGATCGACCTTTTGGTTCAACAATATGAACAATTCGTTATTTCTGAAGACGAATCTATAGATAGTGCTTTTGCTAGATTTACTACTATTATTACAAGTCTTAAAGCTCTTGATGAAGGTTATTCTAGAAAAAACTACGTAAGGAAGTTTCTTAGGGCTCTACATCCTAAATGAAGAGCAAAGGTCACGGCGATTGAAGAGTCGAAAGACTTAACGTTACTATCCCTTGATGAGCTTATCAGGAACCTCAAAGTTCACGAAATGATCATCAAGAAAGATTCCGAAATAATCAAAGCAAAAGTTGAAAGGAAATCTATTGCTTTAAAGGCTAAGAAAGAATCTAGTGATAAAGAGTGTTCAACTTCCGGTAGTGAAGACGAAGAGTACGCCATGGCGGTAAGAGACTTCAAGAAGTTCTTTAAAAGAAGAGGTAGATTCGTAAGACAACCTCGGAATGACAAAAAGACTTTCCAAAGAAGCTGTGATGACAAGAACGGTAAAAGTGATAGAAAATGCTTTAGATGCGGCGACCTGAATCATCATATTGGAGAATGTCCAAAACCACCAAAAGACAAGAACCAAAGAGCTTTTGTTGGAGGCTCTTGGAGCAATAGCAGTGAAGAAGATGATGAGAAGGTCAAAAATGAAACGTGTCTCGTAGCTCATGCATCAAGTGAGGTATGTTCTGAATCCTCCTACTTTAGTGATGAAAATTCATCAATTGATGATTTAGCTTTAGACAACGAATATAATAAGTTGTGCAAAATGAGTCTAAAGATAATCACTAAGAACAAAAGATTAAAAGCTACTAGAAATAATCTAGAAGCCGAACTTAGAGAATTAAAAGATAAATTATCCACACTCGAGAAAAACAAGGGAGTTGATCTCGATTATGCAATGTGTCATACGCTTAAAATTAAGAATGAAAAACTCAAAGAAGAATCTACTAGATTAAATAAATTTGAAAAGAGTACACATTGCGTAAATGAAATGTTAAGTAGTCAAAAACCCTCCGGTGATAAACTAGGTTTAGGGTTTAATTCATTTTAAGCATCTTCTAGTGGAACTAAGATAATAAAAGTTATGAAAGCTCAAAAAAAGACGTCTTCTGATGGAGGTCCCATAAATATGGGCGACCCCCTAAGTGACCAGGCGGCCCCCAAAATAATTATGGGACCGCCACCAGCAATGCCTGGATCTGAGAAAATTGTGTCTTTTCAAAAATCCATTTTGGGTCCTAGATCAAAACACATAATTGTAAACAAAGCCAAAGTTTCCGTTGCTAGTGACAATGAAGTTAAACAATTCTATAAGCCATTGTCAAAACCCGGAGTTGGATTTTCGAAACCTAATTTTAGATCAAAAACTCCACCTCCTAGAAGAGTCAATAATAATTATTCTCGTCCTAAAACACCGCAACCAAAAAGAGATGTTGTTCGACAAAACCAACCTCATGGCTTTCCTGTAACTTGGAACAACTTTCCACATCAAAGTTACATGCCATGGGAAATGTGTCTTCCATTCTCACATCCTAACCAATTGCATCAAATGCAAGGGATGTTTGGCACTAACAACTTTGGACCCATGAGATATTGGAGACCAAATGTTTGAGTTATTGTCTTATATAAATAGATATGCCTTGGAGTCGACTTGGAGCCCGACGAATGGATCAAGGATAGTGGATGCTCTAAAAATATGACGGGTAACCGAAAGCTCTTCTCCACGTACAAGGCATACAATGGAGGTAATGTCATTTTTGGTAGTAATCTTCGCGGTAACATCATTGGCAAAGGTACGATTTCTAATGACTCTCTCAAAATAGATAATGTAGAACATGTTGATAACTTAGGATTTAACTTGCTAAGTATAGGAGATATTTAGCTGTGATTTTGTTTTAAGCTTGGTTTGGATAAGTGAAAAGTCAGGAACGATGAATTTATACTTTTTGGGGCATTCTCGGAATCGAAATGCATCTTGTTCTATGATCCCTAACAGTTATGGAAATAACGAAAGTCAAAATAATATTAATAAAAAAAAATGAAATGAAAAAGTTTTAGAAAAATGGGAAATAGGGGTGTTTTATAACTTGTGATTTCTTAGCTCTCTCCACAAAAATCTTTGCTACTTTTCAAAGGTTTAGTTTGGGGAAGTTTTGAGGTATTTGGTTATAAGGCATATAATATTGCGTGAGGACACGCAATTGCTTAGTTTGGGGAATTTTGATATGTGTGAAAACACATATCCATTTTATATCAAAATAAACCCTAAAAAGACCAAAACTGTGCATAAAAGGCTTGTATATTGCTTGTTTTGTCTTTCTTATTATGTAGGTACGGATAAAGCAAAAATCACAAGAAAACAGTTAAAACCGGGCAAAAACGAACACGGGGACGGAAGAGCACACAAAGAGCCGGAAGTTTTCTACAAAAAGGGCAAAAAGTCAGCAGTGGTCAACCCTCAGTCAACCATCAGTCAACCCTTAGTCAAAGTCACAACAAGACAAAAATCCCAAAGTTTACAAACAGTCCTTCATAAATTACAAAATTACAAAAGAAGTCCCCAAAACCCTAACACCCGTTATCTTTTAATACATATAAGATAACGGGCGTTATCTTCTTTATAACAAAACACAAAATCAAAACCCACTACGAAGCCCGAGCCCATTTCTTTATAACCAATACCCGGCCCAAACCCAAGTCAAGACCCGGGTCAAACACAAATTAAACGCACCCTTTATAAGTTAAAAAAGGGCGGGAGATACAGTTTTTACTGTTCATCTCCTTCCCCAATTAACCAAAGGGTTAAAACCATGGGGCAAATAACAATTGGGGGCCAAAAAGGACAATTCAAGTACAAAGGAATGAGATGGCAGGTTAAAATCGTCACCAAACAATACCATTGGTCAAGCCCTAATGAAGAGGACACGTGGACTGACAAGTAGCACAAGGGAATGTTGGGATTTGCACTTGAGGTACTCACACAAGAAGCACAAAGGCTTCTGACACACGGATGCCACGCTGGCAATCCGTGTGAGCCTAATTTTGATCCAACGGTCCAAGATCATTATCCAATCATTGAAGGAATCTAAGGGCCAATGATGAGAGGCGCGTCTAACTGAAAAGGGGACTAGAAGCTTCAGCTGGATACTATAAATACCCACACTCTCACACACAGGAAAAGAGACTAGTTTTTTAAGCTTTTATATAGCTTAGTAGTTTTTAGCTTAGTAGAAAATAGCTTATGTAATTTTTCATTTCCATTTCCATTTCCAATTGTACTCTTAAATTTCACTTAATGTAATCAAATTTTAGTTAATGAAAAGCTTACTTAATCTCTCTTAAGTGTTTACTCTCAAATTCACTCTCTTACTGTCAATAAGCTCTCAATAAGCTCTAATGTTAAGCTACTGTTTCATAAGCTCACTTAAGCTCATTTCAGCTCTCACAAGTCTCTAAGCTTGTGATTGAGCTTAATTAATCCTTTAATCCACTTAAACTATAAAAATCAGCTTAATACTTTGATTATTGGACTCTTAAGCTTATGGAAGGGAAGCTAGCCATGGATGAGCTTCCAAGTACTTTAGTAGCTTATCCATAAGGATAAGCTAAAGCTAGTAGATAAGCTCATTTGAGCAATTTATGCCTTTGTTTAGCTAAGGTTTAAGTAAGTTTCTCATTTCCATTTCTGTCTTAGATTACTAGCTTAATAGTTGCTTATTTCTGCTTATTATTAGTTTAACTATGCTTATCTATATGTTTTTATGCTTGTTAAGTAGCTTTCATTATCTGTTTTTGATTTTTATAGAATAGATATTAGATTTCTCATATTTGCTCTTTAAATATGTCATAAACTCAAAAATTCATAGCATAGTTATAATCTCTTTAATTATGGCTTATCTAGTTGTTAGTTTAAGCTTATAAGGTCTGTCATAAGTTGTTTGTTACTTGGTATTCAAGTTTAGATAGCTAGATTTCAAATTCATAAGCTAAAATAAAATCTGTCTAAATATAAAGGGGTGTTTGGATTAATGTAGTTTGACCTTAATAAGTCAAAATAAGTTTGTATTTTCAATTTGGTCAGCTTCATTTTCATAATTAAATAAGTTTTTAAAAGGTTTGAATCATTAGTTTAGGTTTAAGAAAAATTTGAGGCTTAATCTCTTTTTTCCTGCACCAGGGGAATTTTCTCTTTCCTTTGCTTGTTAAAAATTTGATCCAAGCCTCATTGAGCTTGGATCTTGTTTGTATTGAGTTTAAACACACTCATTAAGAGTGGCTAGTGCAGGATTGACATACTTGGTCACCTGCAATATTGGTTTTGCCTTTTTGCCATTTGCATCAGATAGACACCACTGCAGTCTTAAACTGCAGTGGTTTTTTTTATCAAAATTAGGATAGCTTATTTAGTGTTTAGCTTTTAAAAATCAGTAGGGTTATAGTTAACATATAGGTTAGTAGATTAAAGTTTGTTTTTCACATTTTAGCTTATTTCATAGGGAATTCAGCTTTTAAAGTTCATAATAAAACTTTTAAAAGACCAAAAACAGTAGTAACTAATATTTAGCTTTTTAATTTAGTTTTCTAGCTTTTAGGAGGTGTTTTTATGGTTTGGCTTCATAGAATGCTAGTAGGTTGATAAGATTCCAAAAGCTTAGGGTCTGCTTTAGCTTATTGTGCATTTTAGCTTAAGTTGTTTTTAAGCTTTTAGTGCTTAATTATGAGTTAGCTTTTTAGATCATCAAATTAAGTTGGCCTATAGTGTTCTTAGCTTAGGTATCTTTTCAAATTTGATTGCTAGGTATCATAAGCTTTCTAGGACAGCTTTTGTTTTTAAAAATGAGCTTAAAATGAGTTGTGTGCAAGCTGTTAAGTGAAACCTAGCTTTATGGTTTTATAAGCTTACTTTCTGAAAACAGCTTCTTAAAAAGCTTTTTGAGTGCTTATTTTTGAGTTTCAACTTATAGTGCTTTTATTAAAGTTGCTTATTTTTAGGTGCTTAACAACTTTTTTTTAAAGTTTTTTATAAAAAAAAGGGGGAAGTGGAAGTCGGGGGTGAGCAAGACTCGAACCCCCGACCTCAACACCTCAACCCTTTTATAAACACACACACCACACTCCCTACCGCTGTGCCCTTGGGTCTTTTTCATAAGACTCTCTCACAATCTATTTCTTATACTCATTTTCCCTTTATAAGCCTAATAAGCTGTTAAAGCTTATTTCATAGCTTATTCAATAAGCTGGGTCATCGGGCTTATTTTTCCTAGGATTTAAATAGTTTAAGCTATTTTTTGTAATTTTTATAGAATTTTTACAGTTCATTTAGTATTTTTTTAACATTTATTTTCATTAAAAACTTTAAAAAATCATAAAAAATA
Source organism: Tanacetum coccineum (assembly GCA_026074375.1). Taxonomy (NCBI): domain Eukaryota; kingdom Viridiplantae; phylum Streptophyta; class Magnoliopsida; order Asterales; family Asteraceae; genus Tanacetum; species Tanacetum coccineum. Next base: position 23,808 of record BQNB010041542.1, read on the forward strand.
GAAAAATAATCAAAAAAATATAATTTTTTTAGAAAATTCTCTTTTATCATGAAGTTCATAAGAAAATTAGTTTTGTTTTCGTAGAGTCTAATTTGCAAAATTTTGATTTTTAAAGAACGGGATTTGTCCTCATTCTCGTTTTTCGTGTTTTAACGCTCATTTCAACTTCGTTTTTGTTCTAGTTTTCTTTAAACTTACTTTTTAGTCAAATAGAGGTCATTTAAAAAGAAAATATTAAGCTATGTTTATTTTTAGTAATTTAGGGTTTTTGACCTCCGTTTAAAGGTCCCGTTTTGCGTTTTTAGTTAAATTTTGATTTCCCGTTATTTGTCTTCTTACTTAATTGTTAGAATTTGTTAATTTTAATTTTAAAAAGAGTAGATAATCAAATCATCCTTTGTTTCCAAATCAAATCATTGTCCAAACATCAAACGTGGATTCAATTTCATAAATCGTTGGGGAAACGACTTGGGAATCATACTTCCCGGTTAATATACATATTATATTATATTATATTATATATATTTTGAAGAATTTACTTTTCACCTTTGTCCTCAAGGGTAAATTGGTAATTTTCCATCATATTATATATTTTATATTTTTACGTGTGTTAGATTCTACGAATCAGGATGCCTAAACAGGTTTGTCTTTGTTGGAATGTCCATGTAGTGTGAGAATTCATGCATAAAATACTATATGCTATTAGGAAGTTATTCCTGCCACATGAAGTCAAATTAGTAGTGTAAGAGACGAATTGTCGATACGTATGGCCATGTGTAATGACAAAGTCTGTATCATATGTTGTCCATAATAAAAAAAATATAAAATAAACAAAGTTGGTAAAAGAACACCAACAAATAATACCTTCAATTGAGGTATTATCGATTAGTAAGTTCCCAACTCGAATCAAAGATTTAAAAACTTGCCATTTGTGTCATTTACGAAATACAGCTCACCTTAAAATGTAAAAAATTTAAGAGTTACCGTGAAGAAAATTTGGTTATTTGGTTTAAGTTGTCTTCTCGTTATCCGTTAACTTAGTTTGTAAAAAAAATTAGTTTAAATTTTCTTTTTCTACTTTGTGCATGCGCACTCGTTCTCAAACCCGCAACAGTAACCATCAACAATCCCAATTCGAAATGCTATAACGTTTCGTTCTTTGTGATTAGCTAGTCACCCGAACGGGGAGGTCGTTTCCTTACCCGATTAGATCTATTAAATAACAATTCCTTCGCGCTCACATAATGTAATTCCCCCAACAACATCTGATGCAATTGACAGTTCATGAAATTGGGCTTAAATGGTTTTATCGGTACTAGGCAATCATGTAATCAATACTTGCGTCCAATTTGTTGAAAAACAAAGCATGTTTCCACCCAAATAATAGGTAAATCAGTAAACCTTGTAAAAAGTGTTGGGGCTATGACTCACCCTTGATTCCAGATAATCCAAATACCCGCAATAAACTCACTAAAAGACGTATGCAACTAAATTATCATGAGGTCCGTATAAGACTCGAGTACTTGAATATAACTTACAGTTGTTACATCCGTACTATCGTTCGGTGCTATCCATAATTAAAGAGGACAAGACATGAGGTCAGGAGTTAGGACCACTTTAAAATCGTAAATCCAACAAACTCGTCGAAACGCCATCCAGAAATCCTCATAATGAAACTTCCTATAATTAATAGTACTTTGAAACCACATAATATTCGAATATAGCTCAATCACCAACTACTGTTTTGGAAAAATTGTGTTTAATAGTTTTAAACAATAAAATTACCAGTTTAGTAACACTGGGCGTAACTTTTCGCGTTTTAAAACGCCGATCTCAAGCGTTTCTTATGTCCATCTTTCGTATCAGACGAGTTATCATAAATTGACATTTTGCATTTCGGACCTACTGGTTGAACTAACTTTTACTGTCACGAAATCAGACGTGAGTTAATATAAAAATCGATATTCGTCGACGTAAAAACCCTTAAATGTCGTTATTTTATTCGTTAAAGCTTCCGTTTTTTAAAACGATTCTTCGAGACGTTCTCGTATTTGAAAGTTCTAATATTTTATGAGGTTTAACAAAAATATAACTTTCCTGTCCCATTGAATATAAACTTTTATAAAAATAGTTTAATAAAAGTATTAATTGATCGTAAACTCGCGAAATTCAAAACTCGTTCGTTATTAATTGCAAAAATACGATTCATATCATTTTGGAAATCCTAAAAAAATAAGTATTATCTTTTAAAAATATTAATAACTTTCGGTTATAATTTATAGAAAATGTTTTTTAATAAAATTTACTAACATTTCGTTTATTAAACGTATAAATCGTTTTTTAAACGTAACTTTTTCGTTATTAATCCGTTTAAACAAGGTTTCCTTATCTTTCGAATCCGTTCGTGAAATGTATTATCTTATAAAAATATAAAATCCCCTGATTTGGAGAATTCGAAAACTTCGGTCCCAAAATGATCTTTAGATATTAATTATATAAAATTTTTATATAACTTTCAACCTCAACCATATACCACAAAATTCTTTTATTAATTATATATATCACATGTTATACATATAATAATTTCAAAAAGATCATATTTTGTCCAAGTATCATCAAGATCATAAGTTATTTACTTTACATGAAATCAAAACTTCTTAATTAAACTTTTATTTACAAGTTTTCATATGAACTTTTTTATACATAAACCAAGATTGTACCATACTTATATATCTTTATTTCGATGATATATACCATCATCATAACATGTGAGAAAGTGTACAAAAATCAAAATCACAAGAAAAATTATATTTCTTCATGTCAAAAGTATTCCTAATGGTGATATTCACTAAATAGCACATTCATATTATCAAAACTCATAACATGAAAGCGTAAAGTTTAAAATAAGACTTATGATAATTATGATGATGAGAAACCAAATGCTAAACCCGGTGTTAAGACCTTAAAACCCAAAGCTTGCACTTAAGAAACCCAAGTTTTCTCAAGAAAACCCTAATCCTTGCTTTTACTTGAATATAACTTGCAAATGGTGATACAATGGTGGAAACACCATAGATAACTTAATAATGATGTGTATAAGTGTGATAGGGTTTTGTATAAAAATTGCTATGATTTAGTGTTGTGGCTTGGTTTCTTGCCGTACATGTATATAGAAAAAGGGAGTGATGTTTATTACTAGTTAAGTGTTTAAATGTAGTTTTTATTCTCTATATTGCATATATGAAAGTAATGGTACCAACAAATGGTCTAGAGTCAAAGTATGGTTCAATAATGTCATTGGCAAGTCTTGTTCAAGGTAGGGAAGTTAATGGGAGTTGTCATAATGAGGTATGGTGTGCCATAAAGAGGTATGGTGCCTTATTTGACCAAAATTAAGAGTTTTGATATAATACTTGTATAATATGCAAGTATTTCGGCAAAACAAAGGAATATATGTATATTATGAATTTTTTAATGTAAATGGGTAATAAAAGTGGGAGTTGTTGGAAAAGAAGCGTAGGAAAGTTTTTTGTGGTTCCGGGAGTGTTAAACGCAATTTATCGTTGAAACGAATACACTTACGTAACCGATAAAAAATAAAATGAACAAAGTTAATAATTATCCTCAAAATAATTATATAACCCTTGCTTGATGTAAACATTTAATTGTTTGGTGCCCGATTACATTGAACGCTAATTTTTAGCCTACGCGATTTAAACTTAATTCATGAAATTACAAGCAAACGCGTACGACACTAAAAATAAATAGCATATTTATCGACGTCGCCAAAGACTTGAAAACACAGGGTGTTATAGACTTCCCCCGTTAAACGAGCCTTGTCCTCAAGGCTCACAAGTCACAGCACTTACGACGGTGGAGGTCTGGTGAAAGGTGTGTATATTTCTTCTTGAATTGGTCTTTACGCGTGCCCATGTGAACACAGGACCTTCTCTCTTGGAGTTGCAATCGAACTTGACCTATGGAATTCGACTGTTCGCTTTAAAAACCGTTTAACTCTCCAGGTCCACTATTTCTACCAGTTCTCTTCCACAACATGAAGTTTTGTCCGTCCATATTAAGTCAATCCAACGAAACCTAATGTTCGCGGCAGGACACTTTTTTAGATTAGAATACAATGAAATGTAATTATGAACTCTGCTCAACACTTCTGAAGTTCAAGCTTAGTAAGCCACTTCTCCAACACTTTGCGAATTCACCTAAAAGGACCAACATACCTAGGGTTCAACTTCCCCGTTTGCCAAAACGTACAACCCCTTTCCACGGCGAGACCTTTAAGCATCGACTTTGTCTCTAAATTGGAATTCCAATGGCTTAAGTTTCCAAGTCAGCGTAACTCTTCCTGCCATCACGAGCAGCTTGCATCCTATGTTTGATTCTGATGAATTTTTCTCAGTGATCCCCTTGAATTTTTCTGACCGAGTATTTTGGGTTTCATCCTCCAACTTCAGATCCAACAAATAGGTGACGACCACTTTCGACCCATAAAGTGCTTCGAATGGTGCGGGCCCTTGGATGCTAGCGTGGTAGCTTTGTTTTAATGAAAACTCGCCTAATGGCAGATGTTAAACCCAACCCTTTCCAAATCTATTGCACAAGCACAGCAACATATCCTCGAGAGTTTGAATGTCCTCTCTCTTTGCCTCGTCTGTTGTGGAATGTACGCAGTACTCATATCCAAATTGTACCCCACAGCGTTCTGAAGTGACCTCCAGAAAATATGAGCGAATCGCGGGTCACGTTCACAAATGAATGAAGACAGGTATCCCATTCTCGTAACCACCAGTCCAAGAGTCATTTGTGGCTTAGGTACAATCGTTGCTAGTTTATCTAAAGGATTAATTAAGTCTCTCTCATTTGGTTGTGAAGATTGCAGACTTAGTGAGTCGGTCAACCTCACCCAAATTGTATCAAAGCCATAGACGTCTTAAGGAAGCATCGTGAAAAATCCATGTGAATGATTGTCCCCTTTCCATTCGGGTATCTTAGGTTGCACCAACAATCCTGATGGCCTTTGATGTTCGGCCTTGACCTTAGCACAGGTCAAACATTTGCTAACATACGTGGCTATGTCGGCTTTCATGTTAGGCCACCAATATAACTTCTTCATGTCTTGGTACATTTTGTCGGAACCCGGATGAATAGAGTATTTTGATTTATGGGACTCGTGCATGATCACAGTCCGCAAATCGCCATAACAAGGTAACCAGCTCCGGCCATTGAGGCATAGGGTTCCATCCGCACGTGGTTCCAACTTTTGTTCTCTAATTGCTTCTGGAAATTTAGCATTTTTAACCAACATTCCCCCAACGTCTTCACTCTTAATGTTCTCAAATGTTTTTTTGCGCTTCGGTCTGAGCACTTAAGATCTGTTTGGGAAGGTCCAAACTAATAGTCATAACCAATGCTCGAACTCTTAGCGGCGGTTCTCGTTCTTTCCTGCTTAAAGCATCAGCAACGACATTTGCTTTCCCCGGGTGATAACGAATATCGCAATCGTAATCACTTAGCAACTCTAACCATCGGCGTTGCCTCATGTTCAACTCTTTTTGATCTAAGATGTGTTGCAAACTCTTGTGATCGGTGAACACCGTACACTTAGTTTCCAATACATAACGTCTCCAATCTTGAGAGCGAACACCACCTCACCAAGTTCTAATCATGAGTCGTATAGTTTCTTCCTCTGAATTCTAACTGGCGTGATGCATAAGAAATCACCTTTTCTCTTAGTATCAACACAGCGAGCCAAACCCTTTTTTTTTGAAGTGTCGCAGTATGCGATAAAATCTTCGCTTCCTTCAGGTAATGTAAGGATTTTTACACTGCATAACTTCTGCGTCAAAATTATAAAAAGAAAGAGCGGCTTCATGTTTATCGCCCCCAAACAAACTTACTTCTTCTGAAGTAGCTTAGTCCAATGGTTGGCGAACTTTGAAAGACCCCTTCAATGAAACTGATAATACCCAGCAAGACCTAACAACTGATGAATATCTCCGATGTGACTTAGGAGATGTCCAATCTTTAATGGATTCAATCTTGGCTGGATCCACATGAATTCCTTCACTATCGATCCTATGACCGAGGAACAGTACTTTGGAAATCCAAAATTCACATTTGGAAAACTTAGCATACAACTCTCCTACATAAGAAATTCCTAAGATTTGCTTAAGGTGTACTACGTGTTCTTGGCTTGTTCTTCCGAGTATATCAGAATATCGTCCATAAAGAACAATCAAACGAATTTATCATATATGGTTTACACACCCGATTCATAAGTCCATGAAATACGGCCGGTGCGTTTTGTAAACCAAACGGGCATAACTTTAAATTCCGTAATGCCATAAATGAGTTCGAAGGCAGTCCTATAGAATGTCTTCTTCTCGCACCCTACAATTGTGATAACCTACCTGTAGGTCCGATCTTCGAGTAGACACTCGACCCTTGAAGCTGATCAATAAATCATCATTCTGGAGTGGATAACGTTCTTCAACGTCAGTTGTTTAATTCCTGATAAACAATGCAACATCCGAAATGATCCAACCTTCTACTTGACAACCAAGACAGAGCTGTTTTTCCCCAAGGTGGTAACGGGTCTTATAAAGCCTTGTCGGATAGCTCTTTCAGTTGCTCGATAACTCTTTCATTTTCGTAGGGCGCCAATCGATAATGTGCACGTGCTACTGTGCAACAACAGGTACCAATATCAATTTGAAACTCTGCAAGTCCTCGGATGACTTCAGAAAAGTCTCGAACAATTGGTACGCCCTAAAGGTCGCTTAAATATCTCTAACTTTGTCATTAACCACACTTGGCAGTGACAAAGTGCCAAAAAGATAGGGAAATCCCTTTTTGCCACTACTTCTGCGTTTTTCGTGCACAAATATATTAAATCGTGTCGCATTTCCCCGTTACTTCCGTCACCATGTATATTAAGGTTTCATTTCCTCAGGAATTGTTGACAATCTTCTCCGTTCAACACACAATGACAGCTTGGTACTTTCGACAACCAATCCTACCGATTTATAGCATCCGAAACTACCATTCTACTGTATTAAGTTGATTTGAAGGGTAGATTTAGTGAAATTCTCTAATGGCGAGCAAATCGATAGCAAAAAAATGCTTTAGAAGGGGCGACAAGTAATGTTCTTGGGGCTCTCAGCATAGATTTGGTGTAAGATGATGCCCACTTTATATAGACATTAGTGAAGGTTCTCTTAATTGATAGGGTTACTAATACGATTTCTAAAAGTAAACGCGTTCTAAATGAATACGCACACAAAACAATGAAATAAGTAGAAAAATTTGTTTTCTTACAATAGGTTTTTAGAGTGACTACTCCAAGCACGGCATGGGAAACCTTCCTGAATTATACATAGGTTGATCAGGGCCAAGATAATTGAGGACTATAACGATGCATGCTCATATTTTCGTCAAAATAGCTTTATAATTCATGATATTCGTGAGAGTAAGTTTGTAAGAGTAATTAAGGAAACCTAAGTTAATGCAGAGAAATTACTCATAATACGATAATTGGATAGTAATTCGATAATCATCGTACAACAGAAATATTAGGGAGATTACAACGAGAACGCCTAAAAAAAAAGTCAAAGATTAGTTTCCAACTTAGGATTATGCTATGGCAAAGCGAGACAACTTTCTCTGGTGGTGGTGATGATGAAGGTAGAGTGCGACAGAAAACTCTCGGTATGCCTGCCTTAGTACTGGTGAATCGTGGAGTATGGTGGTTGGTGTTAAATAGACATCCGTGCAGTATAGGATTTAGTCTTAGAAAACAAGATAATATGGTTTGGGTGGTGTAGGAGCAGACTCATTAGTCTTAACTGCCTCTGTATCCTCAGCTTGAGGGGACATGATCATCTGTAGGTACATCAGAAGGGTCGGACGGAGCTAGATGCTCCTCTTCCTCCTCGTCCTCCTCATCCTTCTCAACATCATCATCATCGTCGTCATCATCAGATGACTCATTATCTTTATTGTCTCCTCCATCGGCAGGATGGTCAGCAGGATCCTCCTTAGGGTCCTCCTCATCCTCCTCCGGATCGGAGTCAGCAATGCAGCCTGGTGATAGGGCTATAGGTGAGGCATCAACAGGTAGGGGTTGGTCCTATATTGGTGCCTCTAGCTCCTTATTAGAAGTTCACTGGAATCTCCATGGCTCGGAATTAATATAAACAAACGTGTAGGTAACCGTCGATGATGAAAACATGACTGCTTGCAACGAGCAAAGCTTAACTTATATAAGTATATTATATAAGACCGGTATGGTAAATATGAATATGCGCTCATGGAATAAATGAATGATGGTAAGATATCATATTCGATAGCTTAATGTTTAGGTAGCGTTTAGGACCTACGAGCTTATAGTGCTACCTTTCCTAAAGAAATGTTCCAATATTTATAAAAATAACCCTTATATAAATAATTGTAGAGTATGTGCGAAAGAATGCAAACTCATCTTTGTATATATATATAAGATCCTCATAGTAACGTACGTACTATAATATGAACACGTATATGCATCATGTAAAACTAACTAATGCAAACAACTAGTGCATGTATGTCCCGTGAAAACCCCTTTGTATGAATGCAATGTTTGAAAATGGTTATAGTCCAGCAAAAACATTTGACCTGGTTCTCTATAACCTGGATTTGATACAATCTGTAACACCCCCAAAATGGGTCGCAGCGGAATATAGGTTTGGGAGCGTTACTTCATAGATCAATAGCACAAGATATATACAGAACGACCATTAAAAGTCGTTTAAAACTGATACATTAGATTTAGCAAATTGCTTGTTACAAAAAGCCCGAAGCTTAACTTGTTCATTGTTAATTATATAAAGATTTCAGTTCATAACAAATGCTTCTCCAAAATGTAATGCAACCAAATCTTTAATGCAAATGACTTCCAAAATAACGACCACCAATGTATCCCTTGTCTTGTACCTCATTGATCTCCTGAGAAAACATGCTTTAAAACGTCAACAATAATGTTGGTGAATTCATAGGTTTGTAAAATGTATAAGTGTAGGACCGCAAGATTTCCCCCGTGATAATACATCAAATGCAAACATCACAAAAATGTCATTACGTTTCCCTAAGCTCATGATACTTACATTTACCCTAAGCACAGACACTGAAGCTCGACGATCTTTCTTGCAATTAAACTATGTATTGCAATTTCTGCCCGCAATGATGTTTTAATTAAAAAACCCCGAAACATCCCAAATTCGACAGCTATAACGATTCGTTCTTGTGATAGCTAGTCACCCACCGAACTGGAGGGGTCGTTTCCCGAATAGATTCTATTAAATAACATTCGCGCTCACATAATGTAATACCCAACTACATCAATGCACTTGACATTCATGATAAAATTGGGGCTTAATTTTGGGTTCCGGTACATAAGCAAACATGTAATCAATACTTTGCGTCCGAATTTGATAAAACAAAGCATGTTTCCAACCCCAATAAATAGTAAAATCATAAAACTTTTAAAAATTGTGGGCTATGAACTCACCTTGAGTTTTAGATAATCCAAATCCGCAGATAAAGCGTCACAGTAAAAGATCGAATTCAACCTAAATATCAAAAGGTCGTATAAGTACTGAGTACTTTGAAATATCATCATACAGATGTTACAATCGTACAACGTTACGGAGCTATCAATAATTAAAGATGTCCATGACAATGACGTATCGCGGAGTGAGGACACTTTAAAACGTAATCCAACAACGACGTCGAAAGGCCATCCGAAGAGGCCTCATTATGAAACTCCCTGATAATTAATTTAAAGAGGTCATGACATGACGTACGAGGAGTTAGGACACTTTAAATCGTAAATCCAACAACTCGTCGATACGCCATCCGAAGAGGCCTCATTATGAAACTCCCTAGTAATATAGTACTTTGATAACCACATAATATTCTATATAGCTCAATCACCAACTAATGGTTTTGGTAAAATTGTGTTTAATAAGTTAAAACGTTTATAATTACCGTTTTAGTAAAACTAGCATAACTTTTGCGTTTTAAGCCCGATTCTCGCGTTTCTTATGCCCATCTTTTCGTATTAAGACGGGTTATCATAATTTGACATTTTCCATATTTTGACCCCCTGGTGAACAGTAACTTTTACTGTTCACATCAGACGTGAGCTTTATTAAATTCGTATTTGTTGTCGTAAAACCCGTAAATGTCGTATTTTATTCGTTATAGCTCCGTTTTTAACGATTCTTTCGAGGACGTTCTCGTTTTTGAAAGTTCTATAATTTTATGAGGTTTACAAAAATATAACTTTCTGTCATGAATAGTAACTTTTATAAAAATAGTTTTATAAAAGTATTAATTGTCGTAAACTCGCGAAATTCATAACTCGTTCGTTATTAATTGAAAAATTACGATTCTTATCATTTTGGAATCCTAAAAATGTGTATTATTTATTAAAAATATCAACACTTGCTGTTTATACAATTTTTATAAAATGTTTTTATAAAAATTCTTTTACGACTTCGTTTATTAACGTATAACTCGTTTTTAACGTAACTTTTTCGTTATTAATCCGTTTAACAAGTTTCTTACCTTTTCGGAATCGTCGTGATTGTATTACTCTTATAAAATTATTAAAATAAGATATTTTTATAGCACTTTTGGAAAGTATGTTTGCATGACTTCTTAAGTTCATTTTTGGCTTATTGTTTTTATATTTTTACCACGTTATACTTTTTATACAAGTCTTTATACTTTTATATATATCATAATATCAGATGTATATTATGTCCATAATCCCGATCAAAGTAATTTTGTCCAAGATCATTAAGTTCACAAGTTCTTATCTTACATGAAATCATTAAACTTTCTTACTAACTTTAATTACAAGTGGGTTACATATGAACTTTTTATACTTAAACCAAGATTGTACAAGACTTATATATCCTTTATTTCATGATATTACCAACATCATAATATGTGAGAAAGTGTACAAAATCATAATCACAAGAAAAATTATATTTTTCATGTTCTTTTCATGTTCAACAGTATTCCTAATGGTGATTTCACTAAATAGCATATCATATATATAAAAACTCATAACATGAAAGCATAAAGGTTTAAAATAGACCTTATGATGTATGATGATGATGAGAAACAAATACTAAACCCGTGTTTAGCCTTAAAACCAAAGCTTGCACTTAAGAAACCCTAGTTTTCTCAAGAAAACCCTAATCTTGCTTTTACTTGATTAATACTTGAAAAAGGTTAGCCAATGCTTGGGATCACCTTAGAATACCTTATAATGGATGTGTATAGGAGTGTATGGGTTGCATAAAAATTGCTATGGATTTAGAAGAGTGCTTGCAAATTGCCGAAGCATATAGAGTGAGTAAAAGGGAGTATTGTTTTGATTTTTGCTAAGTGCTAATGTATGTAAGTTACTTCTCTTATGTATAGATATAAGTATGGTGCAAGGTATGGTCCAAGAGTCAAGGCATGGTGTAAGTAATGGTCTTGGTCAAGGTATGGTGGGTATGGCTAGGCAATAATGAAGTATGGTGTAGGTTAATGAGGTATGGTGTAGGTTTGACCAAAATGGATAAGTTTTGACATAATACTTGTACACAATGCAAGATTTTCGGAAAAACAATGATATACATGATATATTTATGTAATTTTTGGGTATTGGGTATAAAAGTGGGTATTTGTTGAAGCGTAGGAAAGTTTTTGTGGTTCCGGGAGTGCCTAAACGCAATTTATCGCGAAACGTATACACTTTACGTATCCGATAAAAATAAAATGAACAAAGTTAATAATTATTCTCAAAATAATTATATAACTCTTGCTTGATGTAAACATTTAATTATTTGGTGCTCGTTTACATTGAACGCTAATTTTTTTGGCGTACGCGATTTAACTTAACGTTTACAATTTAAAGCAAACACGTACAATACTAAAAATAAATAGTACATTTATTGACGTCGTCAAAGACTTGAAAACACAGGGTGTTATAGACTTCCCCCGTTAAACGAGCCTTGTCCTCAAGGCTCACAATGCAGCACTTGACGACGGTGTGGTCTTGGTGAAGAGGTGTGGATATTTCTTCTTGAATTGGTCTTCACGCTCCCACGTGAACTCAGGACCTCTCTTGGAGTTCCATCGAACTTTGACCAATGGGATCCGACTTTGCTTCAACCGTTTAACTTCACGGCCTACTATTTCTACCCAACATTGACCAAGTTGAAACTCATAGTGGGTATTGCCCATGTTGCATCTACAACCAAAAACAATTCCTTGCGTTGAGTGAGAGTATCAATTGGATTGAATATCTTCTCACACGACCACATCTACCACCTCAAGTTCAAAAGACTATCCTTCCACAACCACCTCCGCTCCAACTCTCCATCAACAACCATCTAATCTCATAACATGGGCCTACAATAAATCATCAAACCCTTTTGTGTCTCAAGCACAGCAAAAATCCTTCTATGGCTATTTAGAATTTTTTTTTTCAAGATGTATTAATATGCTTCTAAAGCATACTTGTCTTCTTATTTCCTTGTATTCTTGTGTGTTGTTTACACACATTGCCTCAAATGAATGACTAATCCCTTGTTTGATGTTTGCTTGCAATTGCAATATTTTTCAACTTGCTACATGTTAGAAATATTTGTATTATTCTAACTCATTTTTGTAGCCAAGAAACCATAGCTCGATTCCTTGGTACCCTCAAACGAGGGGGAGCACGCATCAAGGGGGAGCATTTGTTTCGTCGATTTTAATAGCAATTCTCGACGATGCCTTTTTGATTCTACAAAAAGGGGGATAAATGATATAAAACTCACTAAATACTTGTTTAAAAATAATTTTACATTTAATGAGTTTTAATTTTATAATCATCAAAAAGGGGGAGATTGTTGATAGAAATAATGCCTAAAAACATTATTAATATTTTTCACATCCTTACATTTTGATAATCACAAAATATAAAAACATTTAATGAAAAATTAAAACATAAACAAGTAATTAGGAGTAAATATTCATTTCAAAATTATATCTCTTCAAGGTATGAATAAACAAATGCTTGATCCATTTTATGATCAAAGGAAGTTTTTATAAAATGTTGTAAACTTTTTATAAACATCACAAAACATTTTCTACATTTAAAAGAAATGTTTTATTCAAATTAAACATTTTGAATTTCAAATTTTTAGACCTAAAACGGCTAGAAATGGTCCAGTAAACACCTCCCCTTAATAGGACAAAAAGGGAGCGTCTAAATAAGGGGCGACCCCCTTAATTAGATGGGCGGCCCCCTTAATATTAAGGGGGCCGACACCCTATTTAAGAGGGCCGCCATAGACTACGCTCCTCTTGTCTGTCCTATAAATACTGGACTATTCCCCAACATTTTTCTTACCTTTTGCACTCATTCTTTCTGCTTAAAACAGCCCACATATCCTCTCTAAAATCCTTTGATCATTTAATCATTTAGCTTTGTTTCTAAGTGATCCAAGCTTAATTTCTCAAGTGCAAGAGAAAAATACTTTCATCATCAAGTGAAGAAGTATTACACCTTTGTGTGAATAGCAAACTTGTTGTATTCATATCACATATTTGTAAATCATATGTATATCTTGTAGTTGTGTGTAGTAGCTAGATCTTAGTGATCTTTACTAGTAGTGTTATATAGTTGTGATATAAATAGTGTGGTTTAGTGAAGTTGTAAAGTTGTGAAGAAGTGGTGAAGTCGTGAAGAAGTTGTGAAGTTGTGAAGTCGCAAAACATAACGCAAAACCACATCTAGATGACATCCCAAAACAACATGACCAATGTATGCCTTGGCACACTTATGCTTATCTGATCTTTTGACAAACTTGCTTTAAAACTCAACAATAATTTGGTTAATTCATAGGTTTGATAAATCATATATGTAAACCACAAGATTTCCTAATGTATGATAATGCAACATAGGATGCACACATCATATAAATGTAAATACGTTGTGCCTAAGCATCCATTACACTAACGCTCGAACATAAATTAATACCATATAATTTCCTACAATTGCTCGTGATGATGTTCTAATCCACGCACATCCTATTTTCGAACATAGTATATGTTTCGTATTGCCTAGTGATAGCTAATCACCCGAACGGGGATGTCAATCCCAATAGATCTATTTATAACATTCGCGCTCACACTCAGCAATTGACAGTTCATGATAATGGGCTCAACTGGGGTTATCGCTACTTAAGCAACACGTAATCATAATATAAAACTTAACCACTTGTGTCTAATTATAAAACATTGCATTTTTTCTCACCCAAAAACTTGTAAAACAAATCTTGTAAAACGAGGGGCTATGAACCACCTTGAGTGGTGAATAACAGTATATCACAAAACAACTGCTTCACAAAATACGGTTAGATGCAACCTATTAAAATATAAGCGTATAAGTACTATGCAGATGATTAACATCTACCGTATACAAGTCTACATAGTATAACACAAAGCCACCACACTAATTGTTTTGGTAAAATTATTTTAAAAGGTAAAAACGTTTTTATAATTACCGTTTTATAAAACTGGCGTAACTTTTGTCATTTTTTTTTTTAAAAAGCCCAAATTTTACGTTATCTATGCCCACGCATTCGTATTAGGACGAGTTATCATAGTTTTTAAATTCATAATTTTATAGTCCCCTTAAGACTAGTACTTTTGATATCTGTTCACAAACCATTTATAAAGTTATTTTTATAGTTTTAGTTATCGTAAAACCCGTAAACGTCATATTTTCTTCGTTATAGCTCTATTTTTAACGATTTTTTCGAGCACGTTATAGCTTCGTTATAGCATAAAAGAGATATGTTTATATTCAAATTTTTGATAGAATGTTGTGATGACATGCTAATTCCATAATAAAACCTTATATCATTACTTTTAAACATTGTAATCTATCACTAGTCATATATACCATAATGTTATTATGTTCTTACTTATAATATAGTCCATTAGTCCACAATTGTGCCCAAATAATCTAGAGTTAACAAGTCCATAATGAAACTTTTAATCACAACTTTCTTAAGTAATCCTAAAAAACCCTAATATGGTACCTATCACATGTTATATCAACACATAACCAACATGTTTACAACACTTAAAACCCATTATAACAAGATATTACCAACCTAATATCATATGAAAAAGTGTACACATGCATAATCACAAGTAAAAATCCCTTTTACATGTTCAAAAGTCCTAAATGGTGATTTTACTATATAGAACATCATATATATATATAAAAACAATGAAAATTAAAAAAAAAGGTTTTAAGGTACCTTAGATGATCGAATTATTATGATGATAAATAGGTGCTAAATCCCTTGTTTAGGACTTTAAACCCAAGCTAGAAAGCTATGAAAACCCTAATTCAATATGAAACCCTAATCTTGATTTCTTGCTTCAACACTTGTAAATGATTAACCAAGGCTTGCAAATACCTTAGTATGTCTTAGGAATGAGGTGTGAATGTTTGTAAATGTTGAGAATGGAAATTGTATGGATTGTTTATAAAGGGGTTTTTGAGTCGTGGCCTAAAAGAGAGGGGAAGGAGAGTGTTTTGATCTTTTGCTAAGTGTTTTATGTTATGCATGTGTTTACTTGCAATGTATACTTCATATATAATCCTAAACTAGTCAAAAAGTTTGCAATAGTGGTCATGGAACACATTTGAGGGTCTTAAGGAAATCTAATGGTCAAAGTGAAACATTAGGGAAACGTTTTAATGACTACTAGTTTGTAACACGACCTCTTGAGATTTTTGTACTCATTGTCTATTTTTGATGTGGTTGCGTCGTGGGTAGAGAAGTGGGCGGGGGGGGGGGAGGGAGTATATGTTGTATTTTCTTGATATTTTGATCATATGATACATTACTTGAAGTTAAAAGTGTGTAGATTTAATACAATGTATATTCTTGTAAGTTGTAAGTGCTAGTTGGTTTCTTTTATTAAATTTTTGACCAACAATGATAACATGAGTAAAGTTTTATAAAACTTTGAGTATTAGGAATAAATATGGGTATTTGTTGAAGCGTAGATAAATTAATGCGGTTCCGGGTATGTCTAAACGAAATTTTATCGCGAAACGTACATAATTTACGTAACCAATAAAATAAAATGAACAAAGTTAATAATTATCCTCAAAATGATTACTTAACCCTTGCTTGATGTAAACATTTAATTGTTTGGTGCCCGTTTACATTGAACGCTAATTTTTAGCTTACGCGATTTTACTTAATACATGAAATTACAAGCAAACGCGTACGACACTAAAAATAAATAGTAGATTTATCGGCGTCGTCAATGACTTTAAAACACGGGGTGTTATATGTTTCTTTACCAAATTTCAAGAACAAAAGATCCAAGCTAACAATTCCTTCTAAGAACAAAGGTACAACTAATGTCTAGCACCTCCAACTTCTAAAATAACAGAACTTGCTTGTTCTTCTACCCGGAAAAGATGAAGATGAAGGTTTTAGCCTTCAAATCTTCTTAGAACTTGCTCCAACTCTTTGAGAGGGATTTAGTGTGTGATATAAACTGATGATTGTTGTTGTAAGTTATTTTGTCCTCTCCAAATCGTGCCTCTATTTATAGCAATGATTGAGCAAGTCAAGAGTTGCACCATTTATGATTTCTTCGTAACTGACACAGAAAGTGTACCGCACTTACATAAAAGTGCGCCGCACATCTTCAATTAATGATGTGCATTAAACTCGCTGACAAGTACGGCGCACTTGGTTATAAAACCGGCGCACTTTTCCTTCTGACTTCAATGGTCCATATTCTAGATCCTTCTTTTGACGAATGTTAGTAGTATTTAACCAAATCTCTTGTACGTTAAGTCCTTTTCTTCCACTTTTAGTCATGTAACAATATTTACATAACAAACGACCAATTCTTGCAATATTTATTGTGTTAGTACATATATTTCTCGCATTTCTAAGGGATATTTTATGTATATTTGGAGCGTTATCAACAATCATGACTTAGATGTTGCACACATGAATAATGATCCGTTCTTTGGTATTCCAATTCCATAAAATGATTCTAAAGAATCTTCTTCTTCGGATGTTATTCCTACTGTTGTGCAAACTGTTGGTCTAAACTCAGAACACGTTACCAAATGGACTAAGGATCATCCTTTAGACAACATCATCGGTGAACTCGAAAGACCTATTTCCACAAGACTCCAACTTCATGAACATGCCTTATTTTGTTACGACAGTGCCTTTCTCTCATCAGTTAAACCAAAGACTTATAAAGATGCATTAACTCAATCATGTTGGATTGAAGTAATGCAAGAGGAGCTGAATGAATTTGAGGGTCTTGAAGTCTGGGAACTCGTTCCTCGTCTAGATAAAGTGATGGTTATTATTTTAAAATGGATCTACAAGGTGAAACTTGATGAATTAGGAGGAATTCTAAAGAACAAGGCTCGTTTAGTTGCTCATGGTTATCGTCAAGATGAGGGAATTAAATATGAGGAATCCTTTGCTCTAGTGGCTAGACTTGATGCTATTCGAATTTTTCTCGCATATGCTGCCTACATGAATACGGTTGTCTACCAAATGGATGTAAAGACGGCATTCTTGAACGGCATTTCTTCGCGAAAGAGTTTATGTCGCCAAACCGGACGGTTGTGTGGATCAGACAAAACTGAATCATGTGTATAAGCTTAAAAAGGCTCTTTCTATGGGTTGAAACAATGCTCCTCGTGCGTGTACGATCTGTAGTCGAAGTTTCTATTTTCTCAAGAAATCTCTAAAGGAACCGGGATCCGACATTATTCATAAAAACAAGGCAAGATCTTCTCCTGTACAAATCTCATTGATGATATAATCTTTGCGTCACTACACCTGAATTATGTACCAATTATCAAAATAATGGTTCTAAGTTTAAGATGTACATATGGCAAAATATCACATTTTCAATTGGACTATAGGATTCACAAAGTCCTAGAGGCAATCTTATAAACCATCTAAATAGGCACTCAAGACTTGAAAAAATACGTATGGAATCTATGACCTCGAGATACTCCCATGTGGTAGAAATCAAAACGGATGCAGATACACAAGGGAAAGCCGTAGATCCTACACACTATCGTGGAATGATTGGCACCCTTATGTATCTTATA
The DNA here is from genome assembly GCA_026074375.1 of Tanacetum coccineum. Classification (NCBI taxonomy): domain Eukaryota; kingdom Viridiplantae; phylum Streptophyta; class Magnoliopsida; order Asterales; family Asteraceae; genus Tanacetum; species Tanacetum coccineum. The sequence continues at coordinate 42,037 of BQNB010041542.1, forward strand.
GCCAGTAGACCAGACCTAACATTTGCTGTATGCATGTGTACCCAGTATCAGGCAAAGCCTACAGAAAAGCACCTCCATGTTGTAGAAAGAATCTTTAAATACCTAAGAGGTACCATAAATCGGGGGCTCTAGTATCCAAAGGATTCTTCTATAGCTCTAACAGCTTATCCAGATGCTGATCACGCGGGTTACCAAGATACTAGATGAAGTACATCTGGAAGTATGCAATTATTGGGGGGAACTAGACTTATGTTAGCTTGTCATCAAAAGTCAGAAAACGCGCAAATCCAGTACATAAGCTGAATAATATGCGATGTAATGGCTGTTGTGCTGAAATCCTTTGGATGAGATCACAGCTTACCGACTATGGCCTTGGATTCAATAAAATTCCAATGTACTGTGATAACAAAAGCGTTATTGCCTTATGCTGCAACAACGTTCAACATTCTCGATCAAAGCATATAGACATCAGATTCCACTTCATAAAAGAGCAAGTTGAGAATGGAGTAGTAGAGCTTTACTTTGTCAACACGGAGTATCAACTAGCGGACATCTTCACTAAAGCCCTATGCAGAGAAAAAATTGAATTTCTTATCAACAAACTAGGAATACGAAGTTTTACGTCGGAAACTCTAAAACAATTAGCAGATGAAACTGAATAATAGTGGTGGTACCTATTCAAATATCCTGTATCATATGTATATATATTAAAAACAATAAAACCAAAAAGATTTTTTATTTTTCAGAAAACTTTTATAAAATCAAAATACAAAAATATAAAATATTTAAAACCAAAGAAAAAAATTAAAAAATGCGAAAAATATAAAATTAGGTAATAATGGCATGTCTTCTGAAAATCGATAACATTTACGGTCTTAGAAATGTCATTCAATAATGATATGAGGCTGTAAATGAAGTTCGAGCAGAAGTTCCAAATATTTTCAAAACATGCAAAAAATGGCTTGCTATTATTTCAGATAGCAACCCGGTCATCATCTTAAAGGCAAGTATTTCAAAAAGAAAACTTAACCTCATAGGAATTTATTCTCGGGCATGGTCTACTTTATGACCATGCAAAGGCTTGTGATTACTTTGCATCACAACCCATGCTTCTTATATTCCATAAGTGTACATGTTAGTGCGCTTATGTGATAAAATAAGAGAAATCTTATTGTTATTGATAAAAAGTTGTCTTAACAATGAATCAGTGTTTTCAGTAATCACAAAAAGATTTTCAAAGACAATTTGACCACTCAAACAATGACAACAGCTCTTTAAATAGAAAACGGGTCATTATTTGAGGGGGATAAATTTTCATCAAATAATCTTTTAAAACGGTCTTTCAAATTAAGTCACGAAATAAACAGATAAAGTTTTTTAATTATGACGGATCACAATTTAAGGGGTGTTAATGGATTTTAACTACACAAGCTTTAGATGTCATTTGTTTCAAACTTTAGGGACTTATGTGCAATATGAGACCTAGTGAGTATAGGCTTTAAACGACATTCGATCAATATTGCCAACACCTCATAGTTGTAAAAGATTAGGATTGTTTGGAAATAATCAACTAGTTTTAAAAGCCTTAAAGTTGATTCTCACGGAATAGATTTAAGCTTATTAATTCTTCAAACATGATCTCGAATATGTGTGCGTATAAGGATTTGTTGATTCCGAGGTGTCAAAACTAGTAAGGGGGGAAGGAGTAGATGTATACATGATAGAGTCCATGGCCTTCTTTTAAGCTTGTCTTCATGGTTAGCTTCTTTTGATTTTAGGCCTTCTTTGTTTCTTTTGGGTGTACTATTTCAACCTCATAAGGAAAGAGACATCTCATCATTATTTAGTATGCATCATTTGAGTTCCCAGGGGGAAGTGTTAGGAGAATAATTATTTAAATATATACGTGAGTAGAATTCTTTTGATTCAATAAAATGCTCTCTCAAACGGTTAATCACTAAGCTTATTCTTAAAAAGAGTAGAAATATTTTATAAAAGAGGTACACATAGGTTTGATAAGTATGATGATTCCTTAAGCTAGTCAGTATTCTGCAGAAAGAAATGAGTACATTTGGGACTTAGTTGACTTAAGTGTTATCATTTCGACTACATAAAAGGAATAATTGTGACATCCAGGACTTAGTTGACTTTGGTGTTTCAATTTATATCATAACTATCCTGAAGAGAAAAATGCGCTCATCCGGGAATTAATTGACTTTGGTGTTGCGGTATCAAATTCCTAAAAGGGTTAAGTATGTACTTCAGATATCTGGGTGAAAACGTTTATAATTATCGTTTTAGTAAAACTAACATAACTTTCCCGTTTCTCGCGTTTCTTTCGTCCACGTCTTCGTATTGAGATGATGTATAAAAATATTACATTTTTATATTTTATTACCTTTTGATGAACAGTACTTTTACTGTTCATGGCGTTTTATAAATTTAATTGTCATAATACCCGTAAATGCAATAACTTGTTCGTTTTAATCCCGATTTTAGCGATTCCTTCGACCACGTCTTTGTTATCAAAATTATCGAATTTTTAATAAGTGGGGTCTGTTGATGAACAGTAATTTTTACTGTTCATAGTTTATAAAATTACTTTTATAAACTCGAATTATCGTAAACGTCGTATTTTATTCGTTTTAGCTCTGTTTTTAGTAATTCTTTCGAGCACGTTCTCGTAATTGAAAGTTCTATTTATTTATGAAGTTTACAAAAATTAATGTTTCTGTCATGAACAGTAACGTCTTTAAAAAAAATAGTTTTATAAGAATATTTTTATACATTTTAAGTATATAAACTTGCGTAATCAGTAACTTTCTTCGTTTTAATCAAAAAAGTTACGTTTCTTATTGTTTTGGAATCCTAAAAATATGTATAATCTGTTAAAACTACCAAACTTTCTATTTTGTATAATATTTAAAAAGTTATTTTATAAATCCTTTAATTAACCTATAACCGTAATTAGCGTATCTTTTCGTTATAATCCGTTTTTCGAGTTTCCTTATCATTTCGGAATCGTCCTAGGCCTAAGTATTTTATAATAATGTGAAAACCCTACTGTTTTGATTTCGAATCCAAACAGCCCTTTTGTGTCTTTTATATAATTAATTATATACTTGTTTTATACATACTTTTTAACAATTTAAAATACCACAATTTCTTTATAACTCATAATATACTTATGTCATATATATTATATAGTCCAAGATCCATAATTTGTCCATTAGTCCAAGATCACAAGTTCATATGAAAAAGTGTTAAAAATCATAATCACAAGTAAGTTATCCATTTAACATGTTTAAAACCATAAATGGTAATTTAACGATATAGAACATATCTACTTATAAAAATGAGAAAAGTAAGGACATAAAGGTTTATAGATAACCTTAAAGTGATGTATGATGATGAGAAATACAATCTAAACCCTTGGTTAGATTTTTAAACCAAGCTTGCAAACAAGAAAAACCCTAGTTTTCCAAATATAAACCCTAGCTTCCTTTTCTTGATAAATACTTGTAAAGGCTTGATCAAACCCTTAAACCATCTTGAGGTATCTTAGATATGATGTTAGATCACTTGAATATGTGGTAAATACACTTGTATGAATTGGGTGTGTATGTTGTTTTCAAGCCGTGGCTAGGGAGAAGAGAAAGAGAGAAATTATGAAGTTTACTTGCTAAGGAAATGAATGTGTGAGAAAACTAACTAGTGTGCATGCTTATGTATATCAATCCTAGTCTAAGTTACTATTTGGAAGTCAAGACTTAAGCTCCAAGGGGGGGTTCGGTCAAGGGGACAATGGGAGGGTTTTGGGGAAAGTCTTGGTCAAAACTACTAGGTCTAGTCTTAACAATTATGAGTTGGTGTTGTATAAAAGACTTAGCTAGTAAAAATGTGTGCTTCATGTCCCCTAGGACTCCTTATACACAAAATTAAGGAAAGGAAAAGAGCTAGTTGATGTTTTAGATATTTTATGGATAATATCTTATATTTACTTCCATTATATGAGCTTAAAAGAGTAAAGGTAAAAGTATACATGTTATAATTGAAATGTTTAGTTTCTAGCTTGATTTTTTTTATGTATCATATGACTAACAACATTAACTTAGGTAAAGTTTAATAAAACTTTAATCATTGGAATAAAAAATAGGCATTTGTTGAAGCGTAGATTAATTTACGTGGTTCCGGGTATGCCTAAAAGTACTTTTATCGCGAAACGTACACAATTTACATAACATGTAAAAATAAAATAAACAAAGACCATAATTATTCTCAAAATAATTATTTAATACTTGATTGACACAAAAGTTTAATTTTTTTGATACCCGTTTACATTGAATGATCATTTTTAACTTACGCGATTTAACTTAACTTTTACGATTAAAAGCAAACGCGTACAATATTAAAAATAAGTAGTGAATTTATTGACGTCATAAATGACCCTAAAACACGGGGTGTTATAGTCTCCCCCGTTAAATGAGCCTTGTCCTCAAGGCTTAAGACGCGGCTATCGACACTGGTGCGGTCTTTGTGAAGAGATGTAGGTATTTCTTTCAAAATTGATCCTTGCATTCCCATGTAAACTCAGGACCTCTCCTGGAGTTCCATCAAACTTTGACTAATGGAATTCGGCTTCGCTTCAACCGTTTAAATTCA
>BQNB010041543.1:0-44000 GCA_026074375.1 Tanacetum coccineum
GGTTAACGTATTCGTATTTTGTTGTAGTGATATTAAATCCCGAGTTTGAAATATTTCAAATTTCGAAGACAGAAGCTCAACTCGTCGCCAGAGGCTACCAAACCGCTGCAATGAAATAAGGCAACTCGCTGGTGGAATTTTAGGGCAACTCGCCGAACACAACTCGCTGCCAAGCAACCCGCCGCGAAGAATTAAGGCAACTCGCTGGTGTAATTTTAGGGCAACTCGCCGAACACAACTCGCTGCCAAGCAACCCGCCGCGAAGAATATTTTAATCAAACCGCCGTTGAGTTTCCTTAAGATATTTGCTAATAAAATATTCAACCCGCTGATAACCTGTTCAAACCGCTGGTAAGCAAACCGCTGCTTAGTAACAACTCGCCACCTAAGCAAACCTCTAGAAAGCAAACCGCTGCTTAGTAACAACTCGCCGCTTGAGCAACTCGCCACCTAAGCAACCCGCCGTGTGTCAGAGGGTTGGTAACCTACTTAATAAAATAATATTTTTTAGCAAACCGCCGTGAAGAAATTCTGGCAACTCTTCACGAAGAAAAACAACTTTTATCACACAAAATCACTTATAAATCACCCTTTTTAACGATTTTGCTTGATTTATTTTGCACAACACAGTACCATAAGGTAATAGCAACTAGAAACACCCAAACTTTATCAACACAAACAACAAAATTCGGAGAACTTCAAAAAACGAGCTAGAACTTTCAATGGCACACTTTTCGATCTAAAACAAGCTAGAAATCGCACATACACACGATCTAATCATCTCATAAGCTCTGATACCAATTGTGGTATATCTTATATCATAACACGAGGTCAATTCTTGGATTTGGCTAGTTTCTAGAGAGAGAAACACTAGAGAGAATATTCTAGAGAGAGAAAATGTGTTTCTTTGTAAATGGAAAATAATGACTAGCTTACCTCTTCCAAAGTTGGAAGAGGCTTATATAGTACTTACAATATATCGGGTATTAGTACCCGACTTAAACCGAAAATCATACTATTAACTATTAAACTACGAGCTATAATAAACAGTAAAATACACGGGGTGACCGAGTCTTTTTTCTAATATCTAACAATGCCTTCTTCTCAGTCTTTGGTATCCTTTTTCACACTAAAATTCGTCTTTAGGGTTCGGTATTTATAGCCTCTGGAATTCGATCGATATGTTGTATTGGAAGTTGTTAATACGGCATATTTGGGTTTTCTTTGAGGGGAACCACGATTATAATATTTCCGAATTTCCAATACTTGATCTTCGATACAGCGTATAGAATCTTCTGCATACGGCGTATTGGTCTTTATGTCTTCGTGGTTGCTTGTGAAGTCAAGGTGTAACACCCCTAAAATCATAACGCAGCGGAATACCACTTGGGGTGCTACTTCATAGCATAAAGTACTAGCTACAGAAAACGACTCTAAATGAGACGTTTTTAAAAGTCAACCATTCGATAATTTTTATAAAATATCAGAGTTACAATAGGTCCCATTTATGTGTAATAGAAAACATTTTCAAAACATTTGTCGAGTGGTACTCAAATTATAAAGCCTTCAAAAATATATCCGCGCGACTCAAATGCTCCTAATGCTCAGCTAGCAAAATAATAACCTGAGAAAATACATGCAAAACGTCAACAATAATATTGGTGAATTCATAGGTTTAATCGTAAAACAATGATTAAGCAAATAGAGTAATGTTGTTGAAATCAAGTATAGTGCTCCAACGAGCAGTTTAGTGGACCGCAAGATTTAAGTAATGTAGACAGGTGAAACACATTCACCATGTCCAAAAGTAAGTATTATTGCACTAAGCTAATTACATCGAATGTTAACATGTGTTGTGAGAGAGAATTGATGTTGCAGATACCCCAAGTATTTTTCTCCCCGAGAGTTGGTGTGGCCAGACACCCAAGTATTTTTCTCCTTGAGAGTTGGTGTTGCAGACACCCAAGAATTAACATATGTTGTGAGAGGGAGATGGTGTTGCCAGACATCCAAGTATTTTTCTCCCTGAGAGTTGATGCGGCCAAACACCCAAGTATTTTTCTCCAAGAGTTAATGTTGCCAAACACCCAAGTATTATTTCAATTGCAAGTGCGTCTCTTTTGACGTGGCACAAGGTTTAAATTACCCAGACGGGGATTGTCAGTCCCAATAGATCTGTCCATAACACTTACGTTGGCTATATTAGCAATTAACGGTTCATGATTCGGAGGGGACGTAAATGGCAGTAGCGACACTTAGGTAATAATATCAGGCGTTAATATCAGGCGTAGAATACTGTTTTAAATACTTGTGTCCCATTTAAAACAAATAATGTGTTCAAAACTCAAGGTTTCATATATAGGTATTCAATGATCTCAAATCATGTAGTAAGCAAATCAAGCTTTAATAAGTTCATAAGTAAACAACCATGTATCACGCATGTATTAGAAGTCATGTAGTAAGCAAGTAAAAGCTTTAGTAAAAATAGTCATGTGACGCTTAAGTAGTAGAAATCAATAAGTTTACTTAGTAAAACGAGCATGTATTCCCACCCCAAAAACAGTTTATGAAAACCATTAAAAGAGAAAAGATGGGGCTATGAACTCACTGTAAGTGGAAGTATCGAACGAGAAATTCAACATAGAAAGAACGGCGACAACGTCTCACCCGCGACCTATAATAATGGTGTGCGTATTAGAAGAATATAACTTATAAAAAATGCATAAATTGCACATAAAAATAAATATATATATGTTTTCTACATATGTATAACGTTATACCATAGAATCTATGTGCGCGCCTCAACTTCTTATTAATACATTCTATGTTTTTCTGATTTTGTCCAATTTTCCCAGTCACTTGACAACCTTTAAAGAAATACCGAACGACCTCAAACGCCTTCCTTACTCCATTTATAACAACCTCAATGTGTTAATAACCTACTTTATTTTTCCCAAAAATGTTTGACAAGTCTAACTATTTTTCAAAAATTCGACGACTCAAAGCGTTTGGTAAAGGACCTGCTGTAACCACTTGAAAGTTGGGCTTGACCTGACCTATTTAGACTCCTCAATAAAATCTAGAAAAATTATAGAAAATCCTACACATCATGAACTTGCTACAGTAGAAATTTCATTAATTAAAAAGATGTTTTGATATGGCTGCTACCCTCACAAACACAACTCAGAAATCTGTCCCCAAACGCAGATTTGACAATGAATATCGTAAAATCTTTTTGACTAACCTCTGCTCACTTTTAGCTCATGAAACCACTTTGGTTGGAAAGTAAACTTTTTGTAGTTATTTTTATGATCAAGAAAATCAATAAAAGGTATTCGGATGATTAAGTTACGACTCTCGCAAGATGACTTAAAAATCTGCCCAGATTTCTATTCCGAATTTACAACAATCAACCCAACCAAACGCACCCATACTCTAACTCATTATACCCAATTCGATTTTAGACACAACCGAGAGCTTAAGTATGAATTATTTGTTATAAAATAGTTCTCGTTATAATATTTCAAGTTCAAACGGTTTCTACTACGCCAAATGATCATTCTTAAATTTTTACCAAATTTGACTTTTTAAAATATATGTTTTTCTTAAGTTTGACTTATCAAAAACGACTCGTCAAAATGCGTTATTATATATGGGGTATACTAGGGTTTGACATAAAACGACATTCCGGACAACTTTTCAGTTTTACCTGAGACCCGAAACCAAGCAAAAAATGAGTAAAATACCCTCGCAAAATTCTGCAAAAATCATATTTTTAAAACAAGTGCAGAATTTTAATTACCCATTTTCTTAACTTCGACTTATCAAAACGACCCACTAAAGATATCAAAAATCAGACTCTAAAGCTTTTTGATGTAAAACGATGTTTCGGATAAATTTTTAGTTATACACGAGACCCAAAACTTGACAGAAAATGACGAAAATGCCCTTTTACGATTCTGCAGCAACTAGTATTTAAGAAAATAGTGCAGAATTTATTTTAGCCTTTTTCCTAACTTCCGACGGCCGTAAAAACTTCGTTTTTGAGAGTTACGAGACGTGCCATATATCAAAACGTACATATTGACGAACACTATCATAATCTAACAAAACAAAATCAGTTTTGAAAATTTTCACCCAACCAAAATCGACACGCAAACTTTCTGCAGTAAAAGTGACACTTAAAAACTCCTCCAAACACTATTTTTTGCACCCAACAAGCTTCAAAATACACCTAGCTAATCTATCTCCGTCCACTAACATCTCCAATCAATAATCCAACCTTAATACGCAGCATGCACAATGATCCATGGATTCTAAGTATAAAATTAAACAGGTGCATACATAATAAAATTAATCAACATAAAAGGGTTAATAAAATACATACAAATACTTAGGAATGCCAGAAAATCAAAACACATAAACCCTCTTGGGTTTGCCCAAAATTTGAACCAAACAACCCTTGCAATCAAAGCCCTAACTTGATTTTTATAACCCCAATCTTGCATAAATACTTGCAATCAAACCCTTATAGCACCAATTGTATATAAAATCAAGGAACCCTTAAAAATCAAAAATCTCTAAAAACCAAGAAGTTGTGAAAAATTATGCATGGGGGTTTCTTTTTGTTAAGGAATGATGGGGATTAGTTTAGGAGTGATTTGGGATTGAATGGAATTGATTTTAAGGTTTTTGGCAATGGTGGTGTTGGTTTTGCTTCTGCTCGTCGACCACAGGGAGGAGGAAAAAGAGACATATATTTTTTAACTCTATCTATGTGTTTTTAAAAGAGAGTTAACCCTTTTATACTTGGTCAAGGTATCCCATAAAATTATTAAGGGGTGTTTGTTTTAATGTTTTGTAGGAGTTAATTAAAAGAAAATGGGTGTTTGGTTTTATTATTATTTTTATTTATTAACCATTTATACTACATTATTTTGATTTAAAACACTTAGTTTAAATATTAAAAAGTGTTAAAGTACTATTTTTGACACGGTTTTGGCAAAACGCGAAAAAAGTCGAGAAATACTAAAATAAGAATAATTTAGCTTCCGGAGCTAAAATACGAAATTATCGATTTCTTAAATGCTATAACGGATAAATGTCCAAAGCACGAGACGACGATTTTCACCAAATCGGCTAAAATAGAAAACACATAATTTTACTCAAAAGTAAAAATAGAAACGAAGTCGAGATTTAATATTGACCGTAAAATACGAGATGTTACAGCCTTCCCACCTTAAGGGAGCGCCGTCCCGGTGCTCAATTCGCCTTATAAGCCGTTGGTTAGCGACGGTCGATACACATTCGGAAAAATCCATATAACATATTACGGCTAGCAAGAAGTTCAAATAGCCATTTGTACAAAACTAATAATGATAGATATTAGAAGAGTAAAGAAAATGAATGATTCGTATAGACGTATTACTTGTTAAAAGAGACGCACGCCATGTCGGATACACATTTGAAAATAATCGAATGAACAAATTACGAACCGAAAGAAGTCTAGAGACTCATTCGTAAGAAGGCAATAACGACAATGATTAGATGAACGAAGAAAATGAATTATTCGTACAAACGGATTACAAATCAAAAGAAAGTTGTTTGTACGAATGACATACACTTATGCCCACTCATTTATAAATCGTTATTTACATCCAAAGGCATCCCAATCCATGTAAATAAGACTTAGAAATTTATGGTTCTGCGATTTATAATTTTCGTATTCAAATGAAGAGGCGTCCCAATTCATTTCTATAAGATAATTATAAATTAGCTTACCTAAGCATTGTCACAACAAAACACGAGATCAAAACAATGTTACGTTGAGAAGAAGGAGTCTCCTTGGCGGCATGATTCTTTAAAATCATAAGAAGTAATAAGAAGAATAATGAGACGTTAGTCAATCGCGTTCAAAAGGTAAGTGCTAAAAGACGACACGATCCGAGGTGACAAGTGATAGTCGTACTCCCATCAGCTGGAAGACATCGCATAAGAAGAGTGTTCAAACTCGGAGTCGAATGGTAAAATAATCGATGGAATTGACAAACTATGCCGAATTTCAATATCATCAAAAGGGAATAAAGTAAAGTCGCGTAAATGTTCCGTAGATCACCGCATTACTCATAGTATATTGAAGTAAACAAACTCAATAAGACGTACCCCTCTGATCCAAATTCACACACATAAGAAATAATACCAAGTAGACATCAGTGACCGAAAATAGTCAATGCTTATATGATTTATTTATATAGATAGATGGAGATAATCTCGGAGATAAGCGTAAGAGATCGAAAAGAAAGTAGCTCATATATGTGAGTGTCCTTATATAATATCAGCAGTGGTGTTCGAGGGAGTAAATGAGAAATCAGAAAGTACGCGATAATTGAAGTGGTCAATATTTATATAACTGACCGATATAAGGTAAATAGTAAGACGTCATACGATAGACGTAAGAGAGCAAAATCATAGCTAAGAGTTAAATACTCATTATCCATGTAATAGTAGTAGAGATGCAAAAGGAGCTTATAGGGGATCAAGGAGCATGCGAGCGAGGATATCGGACAATGGTGAAAGATTCTTAATTTTTTTTGGAAAACGGTTATAGTTCAGGTTTTTAAAACGACCTAGTTCTCTATAACTAGTGCTCTGATACCACTCTGTAACACCCTTAAAATCACAACGCAGCGGAATGCCACTTGGGGTGCTACTTCATAGCATAAAGTACTAGCTATAGAAAATGACTATAAATGAGATGTTTTAAAAAGTCAACCATTCAATAATTTTTATAAAGTATCAGAGTTAAAACATGTCCCATTTATGTGTAATAGAAAACATTTTCAAAACATTTGTCGAATGGTACTCAAATTATAGCCTTTAAAAATATATCCGCGCGACTCAAATGCTCTCAGTGCTCAGCTAGCAAAATAATAACTTGAGAAAATACATGCAAAACGTCAACAATAATGTTGACGAATTAATAGGTTTAATCATAAAACAGTGATTAAGACAATAGAGTAATGTTGTTGAAATCAAGTATAGTGCTCCAACGAGCAGTTTAGTGGACCGCAAGATTTAAGTAATGTAGAGAGGTGAAACACATTCACCATGTCCAAAAGTAAGTATTATTGCACTAAGCTAATGACATCGAATCTTAGCATGTGTTGTGAGAGAGAATTGATGTTGCAGACACTCCAAGTATTTTTCTCCTCGAGAGTTGGGGTGGCCAGACACCTAAGTATTTTTCTCTCTGAGAGTTGGTGTTGCAGACACCCAAGCATTAACATATGTTGGAAAGAGAGATGGTGTTGCTAGACATTCAAGTATTTTTCTCTTAGAGTTGATGTGGCCAAACACCCAAGTATTTTTCTCCAAGAGTTGATGTTACCAAACACCCAAGTATTATTTTAATTGTAAGTGCATCCGTTTGACGTGTCACAAGGTTTAAATTACCCAGATGGGGATTGTCAGTCCTAATAGATCTATCCATAACACTTACGTTTGCTACATTAGCAATTAACGGTTCATGATTCGGAGGGGACTTAAATGGCAGTAGCGACACTTAGGCAATAGTATCAGGCATAGCATACGGTTTTTAAATACTTGTGTCCCATTTAAAACAAATAATGTGTTCAAAACTCAAGGTTTCATATATAGGTATTCAATGATCTCAAATCATGTAGTAAACAAATCAAGCTTTAATAAGTTCATAAGTAAACAACCATGTATCACACATGTATTAGAAGTCATGTAGTAAGCAAGTAAAAGCTTTAGTAAAAATAGTCATGTAACGCTTAAGTAGTAGAAATCAATAAGTTTACTTAGTAAAACGAGCATGTATTCTCACCCCGAAAACAGTTTATGAAAACCATTAAAAGAAAAAAGATGGGTCTATGAATGTAAGTGGAAGTATCGAACGAGAAATTCAACATAGAAAGAACGGCGACAACGCCTCACCCGCGACCTTTAATAATGGTGTGCGTATTAGAAGAATATAACTTATAAGAAAATGCATAAATTGCACATATAACTAAATATATATATGTATATTTTCTACACATGTATAACGTTATACCATAGAATCCATGTACGCGCCTCAACTTCTTATTAATACATTCTAAGTTTTTCTGATTTTGTCCAATTTTCTCAGTCATTTGACAACCTTTAAAGAAATACCGAATGACCTCAAACGCCTTCCTTATTCCATTTATAACAACCTCAATGTGTTAATAACCTACTGTATTTTTTCCAAAAATGTTTGACAAGTCTAACTATTTTTCAAAAATTCGACGACTCGAAGTGTCCGAAAATGGACCTACTGTAACCACTTGAAAGTTGGGCTTGACCTGACCTATTTAGACTCCTCAATAAAATCCAGAAAAATTCCAGAAAATCCTACACATCATGAACTTGATGCAGTAGAAATTTCATTAATTAAAAAGATAACTCAAAAATCTATCCCCAAACGCAGACAACTTTTTAGTTTTAGCCGAGATCCGAAACCCAACAAAAATGACCAAAATACCCCTGCAAGTTTCTACAGAAACTTTATTTTTCTAATTAAAATGTAGTATCTAATCATAAGCTTTTCAACCCATTAACACACGTTTTCAGCCTTAGTTATCCTCAAGGAAAAGTAAAACGACATTTTAAACAACTTTTTAGTTTTACCCGAGACTCAAAACTCGATAGAAAATAACGAAAATGCCCTTTTTCAAATCTGACAGCAACTAATATTTTCAAAATAGTCAGAATTAGCGAAACAATTTATAGACTTTCTTTTGTCCATAAAAACTTCGTTTTTGAGAGTTACGGGACGTGCCATATCTCAAAACGTACATATTGGCAAACACTATCATAATCTTAAACCCAAAATCAGTTTTGAAATTTTTCACCTAACTGAAATCGACACGCAAACTTTTTGCAGTAAAAGTGACATCCGCCAAACGCTATTTTCGCACCCAACAAGCTTCAAGATACACCTAGCTAACCTATCTCCGTCCACTAACATCTCCAATCAATAATCCAACCTCAATACACAACATGCACAATGATCCATGGATTCTAAATATAAAATTACACACATGCAATGTAATATCAAAATTAATCAATACAAAAAGGCTAGAGAACACTTACAAACACAATGGAATGGAAGAAAATCAAAGACACACAAAACCCTCTTGGGTCTGCCCTATGCTGAAACCAACTCACACCCTTTTTATCAAAACCTCAACTTTTAATTAATCAAAACCTTATAAATTCACTTGCATTCAAACCCTTGATGCTTCAATTATACCCAAAATCAATGAAACCTTCAAAAATCAAGAATCTTGAAAAAGTGTTGCATGTTGATTTTTATTTTAGAGAATGATAGGGATTAATGTATTAGTGATGATTTAAGTGATTGGAATCAAGTGGGAAGAGTTTCGATGATGTATTGTTGGTGTTTATGTTGGGGTCGTTCGAATAGAGAAGGGGAGGAAAAGGAACAGGCGTTCCTTTTTTTACTGTTATGATACAATGTGTGTTTTATAGGGAGTGAAACACTATAAGTAAAAAGAACTCCGATACATTCTATGTTGGTAAAAAAATATATATACATATGGTAGTGTTAGTTTTTAGGTTTAGTAGGAGTTGATAAAACATAAGGGATGTTGGTTTTTTAATGCTTATAGGAGCACACAAATTGAATAAGGGTTTTTTGTTTATATCTTATGTTATTTTATAATTTTTATTGTTTGTTTTTCTAACAACATTTATACTACAATGTTTGAATTTTAAAAACACTAAGTAAAAATTAATTAAAAGTGTTAAAGTACTATTTTTGACACGGTTTCGGCTAAACGCGAGAAAAATCATAATATACTAAAATAACAATAAATTGACTTTCGGAGCGAAATTATGAAATTTTGATCTCTTAAAACGCTTAGCAGATAAATATCCGAAGCAATAGCGACACACAATAACTAAAAATGACGATTTTCACCAAATCGGCTAATGTTACGCGATTCAAAACACCTTATTCGGGGGGTCTTAGCTGATCAAAGAACAAAAAATGTATCATTGTATTTCTAGTGAGAGAAAGTAGAGAGAGGGTGAAAGAAAACAAATGTATTATTAGGATAAGAATGAAAAACAATACTTGAACTTCCGCACCCCCCATGGAGAGACATGGGGGGGGTATTTATAGCCTAAACATAAGCTATCTATCCCATGTTTACAATAGTAGTCCCTGCATTTAGCAAGTTGATCATGCTAGTTTCAATCACACTGTAAGACGCCAGCTTTCATTAAACGTTGAAGGCTAACAATTTCCCTCCAAGATGGTGTCACACATGAATTGGTTACAATGTTTCCTACAAGCAAAAATTAAGTAAAACGATAAGAATGAAGTACAGCATTCCTTGAGATTGTCTTCAATGACCTTGATCTACTTGAATGCTCCAGCTTTATTTCTTGAGCTTGCAGACAAACACACTATAAAGTACTGCTGAGGATGACTTAAAAGTTTTTTTTTCTACCGATGATCTCGGCCTTGATTGGATTTATGCGCATAACTTCTTGACATATCTTCAAAAACTTTCTTCATACACTTCTGGTCATTTTGAAGTTTCTGAATTAGCTGCATGTCTTGAAAAACTTCATTTTCCTGCACTTCTAGTCATGTCAAAGTTTTCTAAAATCTGCTTTTTATTTGTCATCCTTGAAGTTCCCTTATCCGAATACTTTGGCTTTGATATGAATTATGCTTTAAACTTCTTGTGTAGTATTTAGTTGAGTTTTTACTCCCTCTCAACTAGTAGGCTCTTTTTTTCTTCAGCTCCCTCCCAAACAGACACCCTTGAGACTGATTAAGAATCAATGCATAAAAAATAAAATCTTCTTAGGACCTCACCTTTCTCATTTATTTTTTTTTTTAAGATAAATTGATGAAGGGATTGATAATTATCAACATCGTCTCACTTAGGAAGCATTCCAGTCTTGTTTGAATTCAGCCAAAAGTACACATTTTATCCCTTTTACGAAGTCGAAACTTATAACACCAAAGTAAAAGTTTGAAGCACTAATCATCTCCCTGCGGACTAACCCCCGGCATATTTTATAAAGCCCGGATCAATGAAACTTGTTGGCGTCCTTGATGTATAAATTTCTCCCTCCAGGAAAGTGCAGATATGAATTGCTACACCAAAAACAATTAAGTCCCGAGTGTACGCAATTTCTCCCTCTATGTAGTCGAAACGGTAACATCAAAAGGGTAACATAAAAAATCAACTAAGTACCTGACACATTTCTCCCTCTAAGATGATGACTAACTGAGGAATCATCCTACACACGTGTACATATTATGCCAACTGGAACAGCTTACTTAGCTTCATAACCTGTGATTGCATAAGCAATACTCTGTGTGAAGATGTCGGTACTCTCTTTACAAATCTCTCTTGATCAACCCGATCTAAATCCCCTTATCTATTCTATAGGCTAATACTGATTACCACTGATGAAGATAACCCGATGAAACAAACCCAAGAATGAAGCAACAATCCCCGACTTGTGACTTAATCTTATATTATCCGTGTGACGAAGAATGATGTAGAGGAAAATCTCTAAGTACCATATACCCGCACCAAAGTATACAATAAATACAACACCTCTTGAAAAACTCCTCAACTACGTAAGATCCGAGTACTACAGTGTAACTGCCTTAAAGTGAAACTATAACACGTGAGTACTACAATGTAACTCCTTACATCAGGTATAACTAGATAAATCAAGTCTTCATCACAAACCGTATATACCCGAATAAGTCATCTTTGTTGTAGAAAAAAACAAAGACGAAATAAGTACACGCCCCGTGAAAGCCTACTTCAATCCCAAATAAGTAACATCGTATAAAAACTCCGTAGTCATAAAATCCAATACTAGCCATTATAAATGAAGGTGAATTTTTAATAAGGATCGTTTTTAGTGTAATGTATTGTGTTTGTTGTGTTGTTGTTCGTGATTTTTGATGGTTAACGAATATCGGCTCAAAAAATATACCATAATAACGGCCCGTCCGAATAATAAAACCCGGTCACTTGAACTTTACCCTACATAATATTGTTTTACTACCCGACTCATATCCATTAATATTAGCCCAAAATAAATAACCATTTTCGGCAAAATTTGTCATTCTTTAGCCCATGTTTAGTTACCAGAAATCAACCCAACACCAACTTACCTATAATCGCCAAGTTTGTTACAAAACAATTCGGGTAAAGAATATAACCAACGACCCAATACAACTATAGTTGGCACCTTGTTCTTGTGTTAAAGCCCGGTTCATCCAAAAAAACTAATACAAATCCAAAATAAGTGACTTGGGGTTATAAAGAGATGCATTTACACTAACCCTAACCCTAATCACTTTTCAAGTGTAGTCAAAAAAAACACTTTCTTCACAATAATCCGTTAGCAAACACAAAACAATACCCACAAAAACCATTCTTGTTCAATAATACAAAATAACCGTATACCAAAAAGGAAGAACGAAGCTTCAAGATCCTTTGGGTTTGGTGTTTCGGCGGTAGGTTGCTTTTGTTTGTTTTTGTTTAAGATCACATGATGGTTTCATTTAAGCTTGTAAAATCTTAAAGATTTTTTGAATACAAGCTAAATCTGAGATCTTTGATTTCTATCTCTGTTTTGGATCGAGTCTTGTTGGGATGGATGGAGATGTGGTAAGTTATGTGACGATGGAATATAGTTTTAGCTTAATGTTTGGATTGTGGTGTGATTGAGCTGTGTTGTTGAGATTGATGTTGTGATAGATATTTGGGACATTGTAATTGTTGTGTTTAACAAACGAGTCTGGCTACTTACTCTGTTCTTTTCATTCTTTGTCTGACTCTGTGAGTTGACCCAGTGTAAAACTCGGTAAATATCGGAGGTACTCGTTGGTCTGTAAGGTGTTAACACGCCTTGGCCATGGGGTTGATGTTAAATCGCCGTCAGCTTGTTAACTCGCCTTGTACTTGTCCAAAAAAACAGATCTGAGATTTATTCTTGTCTTTTATCAGCTTCATCCATTTTATAGAAAATAAGCTCGAAACACCAATAAACCACCAAATAAGCCCAAACAAGGATGAAATAAGCTCAAAAAAAACTGTCAAAACAATGAACACCAGATCTGCTGTTTTGTTAAGCTTTGGAAAATGAATGGAATCAGTTAAAACCCCAAATAAGCTTATTAAAAAGCTCGAAAATAAGCTGATAAAAAGAAAGCAGATCTGTTTTTTTTATTGAGAGTTTTGGAAAAAAAGGACCAAAAAAAACTCATCAAAAAAAAAGATTGACTGTTAAACACCAGAACCACGTAACAAACAACAACAAAAAAAACTATTTCGTGGCTTCTTTTTAACAAATAAGCCCACGCAAATAAGCTGTGAATAAACTGTTAAACACGAACAACAAACACAAATACAAAACACCCCCTGATACGTATAAAATAACACACACAAAAATATAAAATATATAATACGATGGAAAATTACCAGATTACCCTTGAGGACAAAGGTAAAAAGGAAATTCTTCACAAATATATATAATATAATATAATACGTATATTAACCGGGAAGTATGATTCCCCGGGTCGTTTCCCCAACGATTTATGAAATTGAATCCACGTTTGATGCTCGGACAATGATTTGAATTGGAAACAATAGATGATTTGATTAACTACTTTTTACAATTAAAATAAACAAATTATAACAATTAAGCACGAGGACAAATAACGGGAAACCAAATTTTAACTAAAAACGCAAAACGGGATCCCTAAACGGAGATCAAAAACCCTAAATTGCTAAAATCAAACCTAACTTAAAATTTTGTTTTTAAATGGACTCTATTTGACTAAAAAGTATGTTTAAAGAAAACTAGAACAAAAACGGAGTTGAAATGAGCGTTAAAACACGAAAAATGAAAACGGGGACAAATCTTGTTCTTTAAAAATCGAATTTTTGCAAATTAGACCCTATGAAAACAAAACTAATTTTCCTATGAACTTTATGATAAAAGAAAATTTTCTAAAAAAGATTTATATTTTTTTGATTATTTTTCTATTTTTTATGATTTTTTAAAGTTTTTAATGAAAATAAATGTTTAAAAATACTAAACGAACTATAAAAATTCTAGAAAAATTTCAGAAAATAGCTTATACTATTTAAAACCTAGGAAAAATAAGCTTATAATCACAGCTTATCAAATAAGCCACGAAATAAGCTTTAACAGCTTATTAATCTTAAAATGACAAAATGATTATAAAAGAAAGATAGTGCAAAAGACTAATGGATGAGCTATTGAAGCATAGTGGTAGGGTGTGTGTGTTGTGTGCTAGAGGTTACGGGCTCAAGTCCCAGGCACATGCTTTTTTTTTGAAAACTCAAAGAACAAAAGTTGTAGATTAAGCTATTTTGAACAACTTTAACAAAACATCTATAAGCTAAAAGTCAATATTAAACTCTCCAACAGCTTGTGAAGAGGCTGTTTACAGAAACATGGCTTTTGAGAGCCAAAAAGCTTGCATTCACTAAAATAAGCACAAAGGACTTAAATAAGCACCAAATTAAAAACCAAAAACTGTCCTAGAAAGCTTATATCATGAAGAAGCTAATTTTTAAAAGCTAATTAACCTAATAACACATTAAGCTAACTAAATTTACTAATCTAAATGACAAACTCAGAAAATAACTCTAAGAGCTTAAAAACTAAATAAGCTAAAAAGCACAATAAGCTATTTCAAAAGCTGAGCTTTTGAAAACTAGACAAACCACATATAAGCTATAAATCTATTGCATAAAATCAAATCCTATAAGCTAAAAATCTAAATTTAAAAACTAAGTTCTAACAGCTACTGTTTTTAGTTTTTTAAGATTTTTGATGAACTTTAAAAGCAAATGTACCCTAGTAAATAAGCTAGAAATCTATAAACAAGTTTTATTCTAACTAATCCTATAAGTAAACTAAAGTCTTAATGAGTTTAAGAAGCTAAAACCTAATGAAACTTAACTTAATAATTGATCAAGAAGGACTGCATAGGAGCTACATGTAGTTCCTGCTGATCGCACTTTGGCCAATGGTCAAAACTCAAATGCATGCTCACCTTAGTTGTAAACCCTGCTATGGACACACTCAATGATTGTGGTTTAACACACATAACATCAAACAGACCCAGCTCAAGGACGGTTGTAATCATTTTTTTTAACAATCTAGAAAAGGAAAAATTCCCTGGTGCAAAACAAAGAGATTTTAGCTTGATCTTTTTTTTTTTAAAAAAAATTTTTGAAATCTAACTTCTGAAATCTCTTTTACTACTGATTTTAAATGAATTAAAAACTGGTTCAAGCAATGAACTTAGCTCAATTTGACTTTTTGAGGTCAAATTGCATTAATCCAAACACCCCTTTAACTAATGCATAATCCATTTAAACTTTAGATTTTAAAATCTAGCTAGCAAAACCTAAGACAATGATATCAAATAACTTATAACATGTTGATAAACAAAAATCAAAAGATCATTAACTATGAATCAAAGTTCTACAAGCTAAGCTAATTATTTTTGGTTTTTTAGTTGATTTTATGACAGATTATGAAACACTAAGGTCTATAATTATATAGCTAAAAACAGATTAAAAGACATAACTAATAAGCACAATAAAGACAATAAAAAGCAAAAATAAGCAAACTAGAAAGCAGATTAAGCATTTATAAGTCCAATAAGCAAAACTACACTAAAGATGTTTGTAAAAACAGAATTTGAAATGGAAGACTTACAATAAGATTTAGCTAAACAAAAGCTTAAAAGGCTCAAAGAGCTTGTCTACTAGATAGCCTGGCTTATTTAAAATAAGCAGTAAAAGTCCATGGAAGCCTCATCCTTTGCTAGCTTCCCTTCCATAAGCTCAAAATTCATAAGTCAAGGAATTAAGCTGATTTTAGATGTTCAAGTAGATTAAATGATCAATTGCGTCTCAATCACAAGCTTAGAGACTTGTGAGAGCTTATAAGAGGCCCCCTTGTTGTGAGCTTTTGAAACAATAGCATACATTTGAGAGTAAAGAAGAGCTTATAAGTGAAAAAGCTTATGAAAACTAAACTTAGGATTTTATTAATACTCAAAAACAGATTACAATGCTTTATAAAAGAGATTACAAGAGCTTGAAAAAGTAAAATTACATTAAAAAAAAACTACATAAGCTATTTAAGTAAGAAAAATTACAAGAAAAAGATAAGATGTGTGTGAGTGAGGGCTTCAATTTATAATGCTGAGGAGATGCTTCTAGGCTCCTTGGTTGTTACACGCTCCTCTCAACCTTAGCCTTCCATTCCATCCAATCATTGGATCATTACTTTGGGCCGTTAGATTAGATTGAAGGGAACACGGATTGCCAGCGTGGCATCCGTGTTTCAGTAGCCCCCCCCCCCCTTGTGCTTCTTCTGTGAGTATAATTAGTGCAAATAGCTATCCTCATGTGTGTTTCTTCTCAAGCTCACGTGGCATCTTTTGATGGGTATTGACCAATAGGAGCACTAGGTGACGTTTTACTCTGCCATGTCAGTCCTTTGTACTTGAATTGTCCTTTTTGTCCCTCAATTAGAGTTTCCCCTTTGTTTTTGACCTAGGGTTAAATGGAGAAGACGGTGAACAGTGTTAACCGTTTTTCCCCATTTTGTTTTTTAACTGAAGGGGTAAGGGGGTTGACTTGGTTTGACTTGGCCCTTTATAAACGGAGAAAGATGGGCCAAAGGATGGTAAATATTCGAGTTTTGACTCATGGGTAAAGGTTAACGAGTTGTTTTTGTTTAGGTTTATTAGTTAACGGGTGTGAACTAATTTTAGGGATTAGGGACCACTTTTGTAATTTGGGATAAGATGAGGGACTGAATTGGAAACTTTTGGGATTTTTGTCTTCTTGTGACCTTGACTTTGGTTGACCAAGTTGACTGAAGGTTGACCACTGTTAACTTTTTGACCTTTTTGTAGAAACTTTTGGCTCTTTGTGTGCTCTTCCGTTCCCGTGTCCGTGTTTGTCTGGTTTGACCGTTTTCTTGTGATTTTTGCTTTATCCGTACCTACACAATCACAAAGACAAAACAGGCAATATTCAAGCATTTAAAGCATAATTTTGTCTTTTTAGGGTTTATTTTGATATAAAATTATGATTATGTGTTTTTTTCACACATCAATAATTCCCAAACTAAGCGATTGCGTGTCCTCACGCAATGTTATATGCCTTATAACCAAATACCTCAAAACTTCCCCACACTAAACCTTTGAAAAGTAGCAAAGATTTTTGTAGAAAAATTTAAGAAATCACAAGTTATAAAACACCTATTTTTCCTATTTTTCTAAAACTTTTTTCTTTTTTTTATATTGAGATTGTTTTGACTTTCGTTATTTCCATAACTGTTAGGGATCATAGAACAAGATGCATTTTGAATCCGAGAATGCCCCAAAAAGGATAAATTCATCGTTCCCGACTTTTCACTTATCCAAACCAAGCTTAAAACAAAATCACAGCTAAATATCAGTAAGGATGCTAACACTACTCATATTTGCAACTTGTGAACTTTCACAACCCGATATTTATATACTTCTAAGTGAGTGTGCTATCTTGAATTCAACCATGATCAACTTATGCAACATCCAATGCTTTACGTTCCACCTTAGAATAATGAGTTTGAAGGCGAGATCATCCCATGTAGCGACTTTCGTCTCGGCACATCCCAACCTTGCGGCTAAGTGACCAGGCTTTTGACACCCCACAGAGACTAGTATCGGGACTCACGAACCTTAGGTTTCAAAAACTCTCAGGTTTCCCGGATATTCATAGCTTATAAAATAAACCAGTCAAAGTGCAAAAGCATATTTGAATTTAACAAAAAGAAGTCAATTTATTAATTTAATTTAACTATTTAGACATTATTCAATTGTAACCCTCGACCTTGTAGAAGGCTGCAACATCGGTTGTGAGCCGGCAAGATGCAGCAAACTTTTTTCAGTCTCGGATCTTTATTTTACTATGGGCTTTCTTTAGAAGACTACCACATCGGTTGTGAGCCAGCAAGAGGTAGTAAACTGTTATCAACCCACAACTTTTATATTATATTTTTTATCATTTTTTATGGTAAAACTCATTTATTTAAAGAAGACTTTTTTTTTGAAAAATTCAAGTATAAATTTGAACTAAGACTAAAATTTTTGCTATATATTTTACATAAAAATTGTTGATTTAAGTTTAATCTCCAAAAACAGCACGTATATTAATCCGGTTAGGAGCTTATGGGAGAAAAAGCAACAAGTTACATACATGAGCTCTTAAGATTTCCAAATAATCTTTGTTTAGCATCCTACTCATACTTAACTCTATCATTTTTCGTTCTTCGCGAATTAGCGAACGCTTAGCCTAAAAGTTAAGGAACAAGCTAGAGCTCAACACGCTCGATCGGGTCAAAATTTACTCTTATTCTTACCCAGCAAGAAAGTCAAAATTGTGACAAAAACACTTATTTTATTTTTTATTTTTTTGAAATTTTTTAAAATTTTCATATTTTTGAAAATTTTGGTGGGAAAACGGGGTACGTGAGAACAACGGGTAAAAGTAGGCAAGATCATATCGAAGATATACTACCCCATACTAAAATCAAACATTGTCCTTAATGTTTCCTAGCCTAAGACTTAAAAACCCCATACTAGAATTCAAAAAGTCTAATGCATAACTCAAACATGAAGAAAGTATCACAAATATCTTAAGCCGTTTATTAAGTGTGCTACAAGATAAATGTTAGACGATAATAATCTTTAGGATATCGGATTTCCCCAAACTAATGGCAAGCAAAGGCTAGAAAGCTCTAGTGGACCGGGACAAAACACCGAACACAAGAGTCTTCAGAAAAGTCGGGATCAATCCTGCAAACAATCACAAGTACAAACAACAAACACAAAGAACGGAAGAGTACAAGCCTCCTCACAACACATTAGAAGTTAGAAAGAAAGGAAAATGGATAAGCATGGGGTGCCTCCCACGAAGCGCTTTGTTTTTGGTAACCGAGTCACATAGCTTGACTCGATCCCTGAATTCATTCGTCCTTAGGGAAAGTTTGGAGATCTGGGACAACCATGGTTGGTGTGTCCCCTCCGAAGTAGTGCTTAAGTCGATGGCAGTTCACTTTGAAGTTTGATCCGTCAGAGTGAGATAATTTTGCAGTGCCATATGGAAAAACTTCAGTTATGGTGAAAGGGCCGGACCATCGGGTTTTAAGCTTTCCCGAGAATATCTTTAGACGAGAGTTGAAAAGCAAGACTTGATCACCAACATTGAAAATGCGGTTTTTGATCTTTGAGTCGTGAAGCTTCTTTGTCCTCTCCTTATAAATCAAAGAATTCTCGTAAGCTTGATCACGAAGCTCATTAAGTTCATTCAGCTGAAGCTTACGGTGATCACCCGCGGTTTTAAGATCGAAGTTAGCATGTTTTAAAGCCCAGTACGCTCTATGCTCTAATTCGATAGGTAGATGACACGGCTTTCCATACACGAGCTTGTAAGGTGTGCAACCAATTGGTGTCTTATAAGCGGTACAAAATGCCCACAGAGCGTCATCAAGCCTATCTGACCATGAGGCACGGTTTTCTCCAACTGTTCTTTCTAAAATACGTTTTAAACCACGATTCGACACCTCGACTTGACCGCTCGTTTGAGGGTGGTAAGCAGTAGAAAGACAATGAGTGACCCCATACTTAGACATTACCTTAGCAAATTTGTCATTACAGAAATGGGTCCCACGATCGCTTATAATAGCTCTCGGTGTACCGAATCGGGCAAAAAGAGATTTAAAAAACTTAACTACTACTTAAGCATCATTTGTGGGAGCGCCTTGCTACAACCCATTTTGAAAGATAATCAACAGCTACGAGGATGTATTTATTTCCTCTTGAAGATGGAAATGGTCCCATAAAGACTATGCCTCAGACATCAAAGATTTCACACACTTGGATGTAATTTTGTGGCATCTAATCTCGTTGTGAATTTTTTCTCTGAACCTCTTAATGGCCATGAAGTCACAATTTTGACTAACTCATGGCAGCTTTGTAGAGATTGTGGCCAATAGAAACCCCCGAAAAAAAAAAAAAAAATCAAAAACCTTTTTTGGCGGGTGTATTTGCACCGTAATGGTCCACCACGATGGGTCCACTATGGCGAGCTGTGAGGATGTCGACAACTTCTTGCCTGACACACGCAGGATCACTTTGACCCACAACAGTTTTAAATAGAAAAGGGTCGTCCAAAATAGTGTTTGAACATCTTTGAAAAATATGTTTTGCTGTTGAGGACATTCCGTTAAACAATGAAATTCCCCACGCGTGGTAATTTGCATAAATCGCAACCACGGGGTACTTGGGTCACCACGAGAAGTTCACCAATATTAACGTGTCTCGAGAGGAAATTTGCATTAATTTCTTTTGGACGAAGAACATTTTCATAGGGGTTTTTTAATCGGAGGACAAATGCCCGTCCTTGTAGTTCTCAGCTCCCTTCGTATCAATTACTTTAAAATCGAATTCTTGAAGGAGTAGAACCCATCTTAGCAATCTTGCTTTGGCATCTTTTTTGGCAAAAAGGTACTTAAGGCGGAATGGTCCGTATACCTATGCTTTAGTCATGATGAGGTATGACCGGAATTTTTCGAAAGTGTACACCACAGCCAACATTTCCTTTTCTGTTGTGGTGTAGTTCGATTCTGCCTCAGTCATTGTTTTGCTTGCATAACGTATAGGCCTAAAGTGTTTCTCAATTCGTTGCCCCAGAACCGCACCTATGGCATAGTTGCTTGCATCGCACATAAGCTCAAAGGGCTGGTCCCAATCAGGAGCAATCAGAATTGGAGCTTCGGTTAATTTCCTTCTTTTTAAGTCCTTGAAAAGCTTGAATGCATTCTCTGAGAAATAAAAGGAGTGTTTTGCTCAGAGATGATAGTCATGGGTCGAGAAAACTCTTTGAAAAGTCCTTGGATAAATCAGACGGAAAAACCTGCCTGTCCGAGAAAACTCCCTAATACTCCTTGAAGGTAGTTGCTGTAGGTAATTTAGCAATGAACGTCTATTTTGGCTTTGTCGACTTCTATTCCTTTCTTTGAAATTTTGTGTCCAAGTACGATGCCTTCTTTCACCATAAAATGGCTTTTTTCCCAATTTAGAGCCAAATTAGTGTCTTCACACCGTTTAAGCATTCTCTCTAAATTGGAAAGGCACGTAGAAAAAGAATTTCCGAAAACTGAAAAGTCATCCATGAAAACTTCCATTGTCTTTTCAATCATATCATGGAAAATAGCCATCATACACCTCTGGAACGTGCCTGGTGCATTGCACAAACCAAAAGGCATGCGGCGATAAGCAAACGTTCCGTATGGGCAGGTGAATGTGGTCTTTTCCTGATCTTTCGGATCGATTGGTATTTGAAAATATCCCGAGAAACCATCAAGGAAACAATAGTATTCATTTCCTGCGAGTCTCTCAAGCATTTGATCCATAAACGGCAAAGGGAAATGGTCTTTTCTTGTAGCTTCGTTCAACTTGCGATAATCAATACATACTCTCCATCCTGTTACAAGTCTAGTTGCTACTAACTCATTTTCATCATTGGTCACTACGGTCCCCCATACCCTCTTTTCTTTGCACACAGTGCACTGGCCCACCCAGGACTATCCGAGATTGGGTAGATCAATCCAGCGTCAAGAAGTTTTCAACCTCTTTCTTAATGACATCATGGATCTTTGGATTAACCCCTTCCTCTGATGTGGACCGCTGGTTTCGTAGTCTTCTTTCCATTAGAATTCTATGAGAAACAAAAATTCGGGGTTAATACCCTTATGTCGATAAAGTTTCCAAGCAATTACTCCTTTTCGGACTTTAAACTTTATGAGAGCAGTCTTTTCATCGACACTCAAAATCCTTGGCAATTAGGACTGCAACTTGTTGTTTGCTTCCAAAAATGCATATTCCGAGAGAGGTGGATAATCCTTAAGTTTCAACCTCAGAGGTTCATCAATCGAAGATTTGACTCGTTTTGCTCACATAGTTAAGTTCTTTCTAATTTCTGGCAAATAATTCCTGGTGTCTGGCGTGGTGAAGGATCACTGTTAGGAGGTGCTTCGAGAATAAGAAAATGTCCCCTTTGGGGTCATAATAAATTCATCAACTCATCCGGTGAAGTGGATCGACGGCTAGAGCAAGCAAAGCATCAGCTTCTCTAGAAGAAGAAATCACTATCCCCGAGAAGAGTGAGAAAGTCGGAGAAGAATTGAAACTATATGGGTCATATCCGGGAGTGGGATTGCACTAATGCTAAGGCGATCAACGTCTGAAAATACTAGAACTTCCGAAATACTCTTCAACAAGCTAATTCAACAACGTCATTCGATTCGCCGTCATATCATTATAATAACGAGTACTCGAAGTCTGATCAGATTAAAGTAATGCCTCATTGTCTACTCGAAGGATTTAATTCACCTTCGTACACTGTCTAATCATAGCACGACTGGTCTTACGAAAACATCTTCCGGAATTAGAGGTACCGAGAGTCTGGTTCGAAAATCTATCGACCAACCACAAGTTGGCTGGAAACTGGAATACACCAACTTTAACGTTGACATCTTTAGCAATACCGATTGGTCATGAAATCGAACGGTCCGCTAATTCTAGTGTCATGCACGTTGGAGTCAGGTTTGGAAGATTAAGCTTTTTCCACACGGAAAATGGCATGAGATTTATGCTTGCGCCAAGATCGGCCAAGGCTAAGCACTCATCCATTCCGGGAAATTTACATGGAATAAGCAATCTGCCGAGGTCACCAAGTTTTTCGGGTAACTTGTTAAGTATGACCGCCGAACAATGTTCGTTCAAAGGGGTTCTAGCCATCTCACTAAGGCTTTTCTTATTTCCAATTATGCTTTAAGAGATTGAAGAAGCAAACTTGGGCATTAGAGTCAAAGCATCCATGAAACTAATTTCGAAACTCATATCTTTGAAGATTTCGTAGAATTTCTCTTTTTGTTCATTAGCATTCTCACGGCGCCTCTCATCATTTCGCCTTGAAGGATAGGGAATTGACGGTTTCTGGTTAGGCATCGGTGCACTAACTGGAGCAACATCTGGCTTAGAAACTGGAGTAAGAAAAACCGTGTCCTTTGTCACCTCGGTTCTACGTTCCATTACTTTAGGAGAAGAAGTAGGAATCGTAGGTCCTTGATAAGCAGTACCACTTCTGGTAGTGATACCCTTCAAGTCTTCCTTTGGGTTAGACCGTATAGTTACTTGTAATGAGAAACTAATTCGAGACAAGCGTATTAGAATTTACAAACTTAGAAATCATTTCTGTTAAATTTGTCATCTAGTTTTGTAAACTTTGTCCTTGATTTTGCATATTTCTCAATACAACATCATTAGCTTTGACATAATTCTCAAAATCGGTCTTTGAAACACCCTGCATTTGCTGAGCAGGAGCTTGATAAGGTTGAGCTTGATACACTGGTGGTTGACTAGTCGGAGGTTGATACACTGTCCTGATAAACGTTTATTTCCACGTTATGATTGAATTGGATTCTCAGATTTTTGGTTAAAATTATTTCCCTGATTCTGATTGAAACGGTTTTGATTGTTCTGAATCGGAGGAAAACCAGGAGGTCGGATTTGGTTTGCAATCATCGGAGGTCTAGAATTGGTATTTCCTTGATTAAAATTGGCTGCAACAGCTTGTGAAATGTACTCTTGAATGTTGTCTCGATAAACATTGCCATCGGTGGCTAGACAATTTTTATAAGAATGAGCACCTCCACAAGTTACACAACTCTGCTCGACCGCTTTTACAGGTGCGGGAGCTTGGGCTTTTTGTTTGTCGATAAGCATAGTCTTCATCATATTCTTAAGTTCAGAAACTTCAGTTGTAAGAGCAGCAACATCTGGTGAAATTCCGGGGGTAGATGAATTCGAACTTACTTTGGCAACGACTGCCTTGTTTTGTGAATTACGAACCTTGGATTTACTCTCGATAATTCTCAAGCATTCACGAGGCATCTTATCCAAAAAGTTTCCACCCGCAGTAGAATTCAACGAATCTTGATCATTAGCATTCAAAGCACTAGGTGACGTTTTACTCTGCCATGTCAGTCCTTTGTACTTGAATTGTCCTTTTTGTCCCTCAATTAGAGTTTCCCCTTTGTTTTTGACCCAGGGTTAAATGGAGAAGACGGTGAACAGTGTTAACCGTTTTTCCCGCTCGTTTTTTAACTAAAAGGGTAAGGGGGGTTGACTTGGTTTGACTTGGGCTTATAAAAAGAGATTGGGCCAGAGGATGGTATTCAGGTTTGGACTTATGGGTAAAGGGTTAACGGGTTGTTTTGTTTAGGGTTTATTAGTTAACGGGTGTTAACTAATTTTAGGGATTAGGGACCACTTTTATAATTTGGGATAAGATGAGGGACTGAATTGGAAACTTTTGGGATTTTTGTCTTCTTGTGACCTTGACTTTGGTTGACTAAGTTGACTGAAGGTTGACCATTGTTGACTTTTTGACCTTTTTATAGAAACTTCCGGCTCTTTGTGTGCTCTTCCGTTCCCGTGTCCGTGTTTGTCCGGTTTTGACCGTTTTCTTGTGATTTTTGCTTTATCCGTACCTACACAATCACAAAGACAAAACAGGCAATATTCAAGCATTTAAAGCACAATTTTGTCTTTTTAGGTTTATTTTGATATAAAATGGATATGTGTTTTCACACATATCACCCCCGATTAGCTCTTGATACAAATTGACAAAGATT
The DNA here is from genome assembly GCA_026074375.1 of Tanacetum coccineum. NCBI lineage: Eukaryota > Viridiplantae > Streptophyta > Magnoliopsida > Asterales > Asteraceae > Tanacetum > Tanacetum coccineum. The sequence continues at coordinate 24,850 of BQNB010041543.1, forward strand.
GAAAACACCTTATCGGGGGGTCTTAGTTGATCAAAGAACAAAAGATGTATCATTGTATTTCTAGTGAGAGAAAGTAGAGAGAGGGTGAAATAAAACAAATGTATTATTAGGATATGAATGAAAAACAATACTTGAATTTACACACCCCCCATAGAGAGACATGAGGGGTATTTATAGCCTAAACATAAGCTATCTATCCCATGTTTACAATAGTAGTCCCTGCGTTTAGCAGTTGATCTATAGCTAGTCCAATTCACGTGTAAGACGCCAGCTTCATTAAACAGTGAGGCTAACAGCTAACAAGTAAAACACAAAATTTTTATTCAAAACAAAAATAGGAATGGATTCGAGATTTATTATTGACCGTAAAAATACGACATGTTACAGTCTTCCCACCTTAAGCGAGCGCCGTCCCGGTGCTCTATTCGACTTATTTCCATAGGGTTTGCGACGGTTGATACACATTTGGAAAAATCCATATCACATATTACAAGTCGAAAGAAGTTCAAGATAGCCACTTGTACAAAAGCAATAATGATAGCGATTAGAAGAGTAAAGGCAATGAATGATTCGTACGGATGTATTACTTGTTAAAGGAGACGCACGCCATATCGGATACACATTTGGAAATAATCAAATGAACAAATTACGAACCGAAGGAAGTCTAAAGACTCATTCGTATGAAGATAATAACGATAATGATTAGATGAACTAAGAAAATGAATTATTCGCACAAACGGATTACAAATCGAAAGAAAGTTATTTGTACGAATGCCATACACTTAAACCAAACTCATTTACAAATCATTATTTACACCCAAAGGCGTCCCAATCCATGTAAATAACAATTAGAAATTTATGGTTCAGTGATTTATAATTTCCTTATTCAAATGAAGAGGCGTCCCAATTCATTTCAATAAGATAATTATAAATTAGCCTACTTAAGCATTGTCACAACAAGGCACGAGATCAAAACAATGTTACGTTGAGAAGAAGGAGTCTCCTTGGCGGCATGATTCTTCAAAATCATAAGAAGTAACATAAGAAGTGTTATAAGCTATGGTCAAATTATACATGCTAAACTTAACATACTTTGTAGTAACCAAGATACACTTTCACTACACCATGGTAACTAAGAAAATAAGATAAGAGAAAATGATAAGAAAAATAGAGAGATGTTTTGAGAGAGAAAGTAAGAAAGAAGAGAGAAAATGGTTGATAACTTGCAAATGTAAAAAATACAAATGAGCACCAACACCCTCTCCACACTTGGAGAGGGGTATTTATACTTAAACCATGGGCCAGCCATCTTGGGCTTTGTTGGGCCGAATGGTATTTTATCTTGGGTTGGGCTCAAGATTACTTTGGACCTTAGTCTGAAACACGTACAATATTAGATTAATTAACGAGCTTGATTCTCATTCTAGCCTATTACAACATTTACTAAATAAAGACCAAGCTTTCATGATTAGTAGCTGAGCTTCCTTGTTCGGCTCAATATTTTAAGGATAACAATCTCCCCCGAAGAGAGGCTTCCTGCAAATTATGAGCTTCCATGTTCACAAACATGTTTTGAGGCTAACAATCTCCCCTAATGTGTGGTCTTCGAATTCTTGAGGTGAGATCTTAAATCTTGCTTCCTTGGACTTGTTGAAATTGCTTTGTCGTTGAGTTCTTGAATCTTTGGTCTTTATTATGTTGTAGGCTTATTCCTTCATGTTGTATGATCTTTGATCTTGAGCCTTTGTCATTGTCTTTTGACTTTGTCTTTGATTTCGTGATTTCTAAATCTTTTCCTTGTTTGTCTTGATCGTCTTTGCCACCTTGCGATCTTGTGTCTTGACCAACATGCTCATACTTTGCATCTTCTTGAAAGCTCTCTAATAATCTCCCCCGAAGCTTGGTTTCTGAGGAGGTATCTTTAATATCAGAGTTTGTAGAAGTCTTTGTCTTTAATTCTTGAGCTTTCTTGATTCTTGAATCTTGATGCTTATAGTATGTCTTTGTAGTTTGAGCATGAGCATGTGGTAATGGATCCGACTTCAGCTAGAATGGGATACCGCCACCACCTTATAACCTGCAAGTTTACGTTAGTGATAATCAATAGATATGGGCGAGAGTGTCTTTGTCACTTCGTCGAATAAGGTTGCAATAACCATGGTTCCTCGTTAATCAGTATAAATACTATATGCAATCAGATAGAATTCAGATGAATCTCTTGACAGGGTTTCACAGTTGTACTAGCCGTTCTCGTTACTGGAGCGTCTCAAAGCAGACAACACGGTAAGAGTTAATCAGATAGTTACTATCTTTTTGATTAAACCGTCTATCCATAACACTTACGTTGGCTACATTAGCAATTAACGGTTCATGATTCGGAGTGGACTTAAATGGCAGTAGCGACACTTAGGTAATAATATCAGGCATTAATATCAGGCGTAGAATACGGTTTTAAATACTTGTGTCCCATTTAAAACAAATAATGTGTTCAAAACTCAAGGTTTCATATATAGGTATTCAATGATCTCAAATCATATAGTAAGCAAATCAAGCTTTAATAAGTTCATAAGTAAACAACCATGTATCATGCATGTATTAGAAGTCATGTAGTAAGCAAGTAAAAGCTTTAGTAAAAATGGTCATGTAACGCTTAAGTAGTAGAAATCAATAAGTTTACTTAGTAAAACGAGCATGTATTCTCACCCCGAAAACAGTTTATGAAAACCATTAAAAGAGAAAAGGTGAGGCTATGAACTCACCGAGAAGCAATGAAGTATCGAACGAGAAATTCAACAAGGAGAGAACGGCGACCACGTCTCAACCGCGACCTATAATAATGGTGCGTGTATAAAAATATATTTATAAGAAAAATGCATAAAATGCATAAGTATGTAAAATATATATATCGACTATATAAATATATATAAAAATATAATAATATATAGTATGTTTTTTACATAATGTAAACGTTTAAAAGATTAGACTCAAAAATAATGTCTTCTACGATAAATTGCGACAAGTAGAAATGTCCTCCCGAATCTTATCCGTAATAGAGTAGGGACCAAACATGGGGTGTTCCTATAAGTAAAACCAAAGGACAACAGAATTTTTAGATTTCATCATAACCAAGGCTCTCAGAGCATGCTTCAATCCATATAGAGGCTTTCCGTAGACGGTAAAACCTTCCTCTGGATGATCAGGATCAACAAACCCATCTGGTTGTGCAACATAAACCTCCTCCTTTAGTGGACCATTAAGAAATGCCGTTTTCACATCCATCTGATAAATTGGAAAAGACTTGTATGCAGCGTAGGCGACGAAAATCCAAACAACTTCTAAGCGAGCAACTGGAGAAAATGATTCCTCGAAATCAATACACTCTTCCAAAGCATATCCCTTACCTACAAGTCGTGCCTTGTTGCAAATGACAATTTGATCTTCATCCTTTTTGTTCTTCCATAACCACTTTAGCTTGATTACAGTCTTGCCAAAGGGTTTGTCAACGAGTTCCCAGACTTGTAGCCTGTCAAACTGATGAAGCTCTTCCTACATTGCTTTTATCCATGCAGAATCAGCCATTCCCTCCTTAATGTTTTTCAGTTCAGCAGTACTTACGGTGAGTGCGAACATACACATTTCAGGATCTGTTGCAAGTTGTCGTCATGTTTGCACTGGCTTGGATGGATTTCCACAAACTTGTTCTAGCGGGTGATCTTTTATCCATTGGTATTCGGAATCGTGTGGTTGATAGAAGGTATGCATATTTGAATTATTAATATTGCGTGAGGAAGACTCAGCAATTTCTTGTACCGGTGTACAGAAAAGATTTATAAATTCATCTTGTTAAACCTGTGTAGCTTCTACTTGATTTTAGTTATTTTCCTCAGCAAGAACAGTTGTAGTTAGAGTTGTTGGTTCTGTTGACGATTGAATAATCATTGTAGTTGGTGTGTCTTGTTTTTTAGAATAGTCGGTGGGAGAAGAAGAATTGTTGACACTTAAAGTACATGCATTGAAAAATTCATCGTACAAAGGACCGAATAGTATATCCAACTCTTGTTGTGATGGAGCTGTTGTATCTGCTGAAGGAGAAACATTTTGTAGTTGTGGTGCGGGGTCAGAGTTGTCATAATCTGACAACTTTTGTCGTTGGGGAACGAGGCCTGGAGTGTTATTATCAACAGACGTCTCAGACATCTCTTTGATTTCATCAAATCTAAGATGTATGGATTCAACTATCAATTAGCTTCTCTTGTTGTAAACACGATATCCCTTCGACTAGGTGAGTATCCTACCAGAATGCACGGATCCCCTTGGATCCCCTTTTTCTTTCATCTTATCTAAATTTTCACCATCTCTAGTTAAGTAACAAGTGCAACCAAAAATGTGAAGGTGTTTAATTGAAGGTTGCCTGTCATTGATGATGTGATATGCCATTTTCTCATGTGTTGGGATGATGATAGATCTGTTTTGAGTATAGCATGCGGTTTCAATTGCTTCAGCCTAAAAGAACAAAAGAAGTTTAGAAGGTGAGAGCATCGTGCGAGTAGCCTCAACGAGCGTATGGTTTCGTCTTACGACAACACCGTTCTGTTCAGGTGTTCGAGGAGTAGAAGTTTGATGCTCAATTCCTTCCTCTTTGAAGAATGCATGGAGTGTCTTGTTTAAGAACTCTGTGCTTCTGTCAGTTCGAACTAAAATTACTGGGGCTTGAAGATTTCTTTGAATCATTGTGAGGAAATCTTTTAGAACTTCTGGTGTTTCATCATTGGATCTTAGAAATAGAGTCCAAGTATATCTGAAGTATTCGTCTACAATTACCAGAATATATTTCTTCCCATTTATGCTAGCAACCCGCATTGGACCACATAAGTCCATATGAAGTAAATTTAGCCGTCCTTTTGAACTTGGAACAACCTTTGTCTTGAATGAACTTCTTTTTGCTTTACTTACTTCACAAGAGGAACACAGTTGATCCTTGACATATTTCAACTTAGGTAAACCAATCACGAAATCCTTTTTTGAAAGCAAGTTGATGTAGTCGAAGTTAAGATGAGAAAGTCTTCGATGCCATAGCTATGCTTGAGTTGGTGAGGCTTTAGCCAAGAGACAGATTGGAGTTGATGAATTCATTTCTTGAAGGGAAATTCTATAGAGATCAGATCTACGGTTATCGGTGAGTAAATCGTTTCCCTGAAGATCTCTAACGAAACACATAGATTTCTGGAAAGCAACCTCCAAATCCGCATCACAAAATTGACCAACCGAGAAGAGATTGTGATTGAGGCCTTCGATGTAATAAACCATGTTGGTCATTATATTTCCTTGAACCAAATCTCCATAACCAAGAATTAGAGCAAATTGATCATTGCCAAACCGAATGATACCTAGATATTTTTCAACAAAATCGCACAACAGCTTTAGATTGCCCGTCATATGCTTTGTGCATCTAGAGTCAACAATGAATAGGATGAGTTAAACAATCTGCAAGAGAATTAGAGGACGATGGAATACTTGACAAATTGGATCCTAAAGAATTTGTGAGTTTCAAGACATTAGTTATCCTAGATACATTATCTATGGCAAAGCTAACTCTCTTTTTTACATTCTTATTCCTTACTTTAGGCACCCATTTCATTTTTGTCTTAGGAACCCATTTATATCTTGATGGGCATTGTTGTTCTATTCACCATTTCCATGCCTTACTAGTTTTCTCATACAGCATCCTATAGTAACTCTTGGATTTCTGGATAGTGGATTCTGATGCAACTGTTTTCTTAGGGGGTGTTGCAACAGATTTCTTCCCTTGACTTTTGGGTTGTCTATTACTAATAGGCACTTATTTAGGCTTCTTAGTTCTAGCATTCACGTCATTCAAGAATTTAGAAACACAAGCATCATGATTCGAATTAAACACACATTTTCCATAAGTAGCACAAACAGCATTAACATTCAAAGTTCTGGATTTTAAACTATCATTACACGCAGTTACAGACTTTGTTTTATTAGAAATACTAGAAATCCTAGGGTGGTCTTCTACTTCAGTCTTTTTATCCTTCACTCGACTATTGTTTGGCACGACCTTATCTTTCATTTGAGTGCTCCTAAGCTGCGGTCTGCTAACATTAGTTTTGTGAATTACTCTTGTAGAGGTAGACCCGCGAGGATCAGTATTCCTAGAAGTCTGAGGCAACTGAGGTGCTCTAGTTTGTGTTGTCCCAGTGTCAAGTCGATACAAGCCTGGTTTAATCACATTTGTGTTGCTTACTGCTTGCCTTGCTGTTTGAGGCAAAATCTGTGTAGTGACTGACTTTGATAAACCCTCTGACACATTAGTTTTGGAAACCGACTTTGTTTTTGAAAAACTGTTCCTCTCAAGAGAGTCTGAAAAAGCAGTCGGTTTGCCTAGAACTGATAGTTTTGGAATCCTTTGAGCATTTGGTTGTCGAACAACAGATGGTTTGTCAAACTTAGTTTCTACAAATTTTCCTTTGCATTTCTCAATGAGTTTCTTTAACTCACTTATGGCAATGTTCTTGTCTTGCAATTGAGCTTTCAAATCTTGTATTTCAAAATATTGTTCACGTTCTTTTAGAAATACATTTGACGCTTTTTCTTTGCAAACTGTGTCATTTTTCAATTGTTCTTGACATTATTGTAAAGCAAGTTCAATAGAAATATAGTGTTTTTCTAATTTAGCAAAACTTCGTAAAATCTCAGTATAAACTTCTTTACTAATAGTTTCAGTTTGTGTCGAAAGCTTTTGTGCAAGACATTCACATTCTTTCACTTTATGAAGATATAAGCATTGCAATTCATTGTGAGCATCTAAATCAGATAACGAATGCAAATAAGAACACATAATATCATTAGATACACATTCTTGCAAAAGTGTATCATACATGTTTGAAAATTCTGCTTTATCAGATTCAAATTCGTCATTTTCAGTTTCAAGGGATTCAACGTACTTTAAATCATCATGCATTTCTTGCTTAAGTTCATGAACAAATATGAAACTATCATTCTATGTCTTTATGGCAAGAGGCATCAAACATGTCTTAATTAGGATTTCCATATCATGAGCAGTTGGTGCACGAAAATGATTATGAGAATGCTCTTCCCAAGCTTGATCAACAAGTTCTCTAAAATGATTTATGTTATTCGTCATTTCATTATATGCTTGTCTACTTTTACTTATTGATTTTGAAACAGGTAAGAAACCGATGTTTTTAAAAAAAATTGGTTTAGATTTCACAAAAGATTTTCTCCACATTTTCTTTCTTACTTCATTTGCATGTGCCTACTATTCATGATATTCCTGTGTTGCTGATTTGAAAATTTCATAAAGACTTTTAGCTTTGTGTAGTCATAAGGTCTCACAAGTCTTTATTCAATTTTGATCGACTCTATTTTTCAAGAGTCAAAGTCTCTTCCCTATCGGGGACGAGTCTGTTTGCAGGATCAGATTGGTCATATGGGATCTCATACAAACATGGTTTTTCCGATTGAGCTATTTTGAGGTACATTGGATTTGAGAAGGTTGGTATACCATTGAATGTTAGGCCTTTGGGAGCTAACATATGTATGATTTGAATTGATTGATTCCTTTTGTAAACAATTTCATTCAAAAACTTTAATTGCTTTTCCACTGAAATCATTTTGTCAATGTATTTTTCTTCCTTAAGTTTCAAATCCGTTATTACCTTTGTTTTCTCTTTGACAAGACCTTTGTAATGTGACTTTGTTAAAAGACTCTGTTTGACTAACTCATCGTGTTTCTCTTTGACAATCGAAATTTCATAGGCTTTAAGTTTTAAACCTTCTTTTTTGTCAATTTCCTTTTGAGCTAATAGTCATAGAGTTTCATTTAACTTATGTTTAAGTTTGTCATAGTCAACTGTACGGTCATTTAGGGTCTTGTATGTCTCAAGCCCAGTCTATTTATTTTGAATTGCAATTAAACAACTATCCCGAATACTATTAGACTCCTCCAGAGTTCTACTAGTCTCCGCAAGAATAGATTTGTACTCTTTCAATTCATGAGCAAGTGATGCATTTGCTTTCTTTAATTGCTTTTAAATCTTTTTGTTTTCATCAACATCAAGTTTTAAATTTGCAATTAAATTAGCAAGCGTAACACGCTCATCGTCTCAATTTCAGATTTTTGGTCAGTCTGTTTTCATTATAACCCTCATATCTGGTGAAATAGGAATGACATTACTATCGACCTTTTCCACTACACATGTGTTATTAATGAATTCAGGTTGCTCAGAATGCTGTCTCTCAGTGGCAAACAGATTATATTCAGCATCGTATTGTACCTGTTCTAATGGCTTAGTATAAGTTCCTGAGTTTGCAGTAGGAACTTCTTGATACTTTGCCATATAGCTGTAATGTGCTTCTAATCTTGTTTCATTGATCTCTTCACCGTGCCTTTTATAAGCCAATCAACTTGCTCGGCTGAAGTGGAAACACTTTTCTCAGCTTATGATGACATCAAATAACGTCTATTTTATAGCATCATTTGTTTCCCAATCTAATTAACCCATTTTGTATAATTATTACAAAGAATTGTTACTTAATCGTTTATATTTGAGAATTACAGTAATTACGGAGTACTTGGTGAATATTACCAAAAGGCGCGCATTCTGGAGCTTAAACGGATATATTTTGAAGATTAATGATTCTTGTCTTTCAATATGCCATATCATCAAGGAAGAGACGGGTATCCATGCTTGCACTCACTAAAGACCACAAGGAATGAAGATCAATACGCTATATCCGAAGGTCATATGACGTATTGAAGATTATAGATGTGATGATTCTGGAAGATAATCAAACGTGGTCCATACTCAAGTAACTCCATAACACGTATCCAATCCTTGGTTACGCGTATCCAACCAGACTTCATGACTCCTATAAATAGAAAATCATAAATGAGTTTCTATGGGTGCTAAATCATACTCTCGATACACTAAACAACAAAAGTTATTTTCAGAGGAGTAAAAAAAGAAGCTAAAGAGTCTTGCAACGGGGGCCCCCCCCCCATTTTTGTTCACCCCATTCCATAGAAGACAACGTGTTAATTTCTTATACTGTTGTAATCGTTTAGTTTTTGTACCCAATTCGTTAACTGGTTAGTTTTACCTTGGGCTAAACAATTATTTGTATTAATTTTGATGTTTATAAGGCTTATACCTTGGGTATTAGCCAATTATTAAGAAGATCTGAATTGTTTGGTTTGTTTACATCTCGTTTGCTTAATTTATCGTTGCATGCTTGTTCTTGTTTTATCAATTCATACTTGTTTACGTGCTTTTGTATGGTACCTATCATTTAACTGGATCTAGTAATATGGGCCAAGTAATCTAGATGCTGGGATAGCTCTCCATATAGTAATTTATACATCTAGAATAATAGGATCACAAATATTGTCCTTCTAAAATCGTGCTAAGGATACGCTTATGGCTTAACTAGTTAACGGAAATTGCCTTTAGTTTATTGAACATGTTGACTAGTAGGTGAGTTTAGATGATTCAACAAATAATGTTTTGATTCCATTGGATAGTTGGACAAGTGGACAACTAGAGTATAAATTGCCATTAAGCAGTAAGTGGGTAAAGTCTTTATGAGCTAGTGTTTAACAAGATCACCATTGCTTTAATCCTTAAGATAGATTATAATCAGGTAATAAAGATGCTTTATGCGGATGCTTTAATTATGACAGAATTAATGTGTCTAGGTCTTAGGATGAAGTCCCGCCTAAGTCTAAGAATGATATGCCTCTTCGAGATAAGTAATCATTGCACTGAATAAACAAACCAACCTTCTAATCAGATTAATGATGGCCAATACAGTTTTCTATCATAAGGCTCGACCGCTCTTTTATCTTCTGTAAATTTGCTTGTGTGGGTTAAAGTGTCTTGAATTGATTGTAGTCACCAAACAAACCTGTGCCAGTCTCTCAGGCTAAAAACCCTCTTTTACCTGTTAGAATTAGGATTAGAACTAGCATAGGATTAGCATAGGTTTGACTTAAATTAGAATTAACTTAGATTAGACAACCAAAATATAAATAAATTAAGAGATTTAACCTCGCTTCAAGTGTTCGACACCCTACTTACCACAAAACTACTACCGACCGGGTACACTGCCTGTTAAAGTGTTATTTTTGGTTAAGTCGACAAAATATAAATTTAAAATTTGAATCATAAAAATATACACCACACAACGACACATCAAGTTTTTGGCGCCGTTACCGGGAAGTGAAAATTAATCTTGATTTTTGTTTTATATTTTGGTTTTTAACATTAGATTAGATCTAACCCTTAGGAGTAGTTTAACTTAGATTAGTGTATATTCTTGTATATTCTGTATATTTTGTATTTTTGTTAGTTTAATTGTTTGCCTGTATATTGTGTGTTTAATTTAATTGTTTTGCTAATACACTGTTCTGGTAAACAACTCGATACGGCGTATCCACTTCCACTGAATACGGCGTATCCAACCTTCTGTCCAATACAGCGTATTCGTTTTGATCAGCAATACGACGTATTCAATCATTTGTATACGGCGTATTGGAAAAAGTTAGTATATTTTTGAAAGTTTATTTTCCTTGAATTGCTTTACTTTGAATCATGTCTTACTTTTCAGGGGCAGCATCCGGACTTCGTCCATACCACTTTACCTATCCGGAAAGAAAGTTAACGATGGAGGAAATGTTATGCAAGTTCATTGATGAAGGAAAACGTGAACATGAAGAGATGAGGGCATTTATCTGTGACTTCCAAACAACAAACGAGATCTTATTTAAAGAAAGAAACAATTCGTTAATTGAGCTCAGATTTGGGGTACAAGAGTTGTTAAAAGTGATCAATAATACTCCAATGATTGATTGTGAAGTTAAAGGAGTAACTACTAGAGGAGGAAAAACTACGGCTCAAGATGCTCAAAATAATGATACCACGTTCGTACCGAAGAACCTCTAGCAGAAAATCACAACGAGCCAGTTGAATCAAATGAAATCCTCACCAATGATCAACCTCAGAAAACCAACGAACCTGATACACAACCTTCAAATAAGATCCAAACGCCACCTATTCCCTTTCCTCGAAGATTAAGGAAGGAAAAAGAAGAAGCTCAGCAAAAGAAGTTTTTAGAAAACCTGAAGCAGCTCCACATAAATCTGCCTCCCTAGCCCAAATGCCAGAGTATGCTAAATTTCTTAAACGTTTGCTGACAAATAAGGCCAGACTCGAAGAAGCTTATACGATAACTATGAATGAATGGTGCTCATCAGTATTGTTAAACAAGCTTCCATCAAAAGAAAAAGACCCAGGGAGTTTTACTATTCCTTGTGACATTAGCCAATTGCATATCAACAACGCTTTAGCAGATATGGGGGTTAGCATAAGTTTAATGCCATACACGATGTATGAAAAATTAGGGTTAGGTAAACCAAAGGCTTCCAGAATGAGCTTAGAACTTGCGGATAGATCAATCCAATACCCAAGAGGGATAATTGAAAATGTGCTCATAAAAGTTGATAAATTCGTCCTTCTGATTGATTTTGTTATCTTAGATATGCCCGAAGACTCGAGAGTTCCTATTATCTGAGGGATACCAAATTTGGCAACCGCTCGAGCGATGATAGGATAATATTCAACAAAAAGATAACGTTAAGGGTTGGAAAAGATAAAGTGATCTTTGACGTAGATCAATCAATCAAGAGACCACCCAATGAAGACGATGAATGCTACGGGATTGATGATTTGGACAACACAATCAACGCAGAAGCTCAGGAATTACTAGCAAACGATGAACCTGATTCGTTTCTTTCAAAAGGGCTGGAAAAATCAATTGATCAATCAGACCTTGAAGACTGTGAACTTGTTGAATGTAATACCGATAATGATTCTAATAAACTAATACGGCATATCGCGTCCATCAATATGCCGTATTCAGTTGTCTAGGAAACAGCAAAACCTATCAAAGTGGAAAGAGAACACCTTTATTCGGCTAGTGCTAACGAGATTGATAAAAAGAAACCTGAGCTAAAAAATTTGCCTCACCACTTAGAATATGCTTACTTGCATGGTGACAAATCCTTTCTATAATAATTCATATGAATTGTGATAAAGTAAAAGTTCATTTTTATAAGTATTGGAGAAACGGAAGGGAGCGATTGCTTGAAAAATGTCGAACATCAATGGAATCAGTCCATCATATTGTACACACAAGATTCTAATAGAAGATGACTTCAAACCGGTCATTCAACCCCAAAGACGTTTAATCGAAAAAGTAAAAGAGTGGTGAAACCGGATAGTTTCTTTTAAAATACTTGATTCTGGTCTTATTTACCCGATCTTGGCTAGTTTGTGGGTTAGCCCTATTCACGTTGTGCCAAAGAAAGGAGGAATGACTGTAGTTTTAAATGATAATAATGAATTAATTCCTTCTCGCACAGTTACAGGATGGCGAGTTTGCATCGATTATCGTAAACTTAATGATGCAACTCGAAAGGATCATTTCCCCCTTCCCTTTATCGATCAGATGTTGGAGCGTTTATGTGGGAATGAATATTACTACTTTCTTAATGAATTTTTAGGATTCTTCCAAATTCCAATCACCCTCGAAGATCAAGAAAAGACAACATTCACCTGTCCTTATGGGACTTTTGCTTACCGAAGGATGCCTTTTGGGTTATGCAACGCACCAGCTACCTTCCAAAGATGCATGACGGCAATTTTCCACGACATGGTGGAAGACTTTATGGAAGTATTCATGGACGACTTCTCGGTATTCGGTAATTCTTTTAATTGTTGTCTAGCTAATTTAGATAGAATGCTTGCTAGATGTGAAGAAACCAACCTGGTGCTGAATTGGGAAAAATGCCATTTTATGGTAAAGGAAGGAATTGTTTTAGGACATAAAATTTCAGGGGCAGGTATTGAGGTCGATAGAGCTAAAATCGATGTGATAGCTAAGTTGCCATACCCAACAAATGTAAAAGGAGTTAGAAGTTTTCTGGGGCATGCTGGATTTTACCGAAGATTCATAAAAGACTTTTCCATGATCTCTAAAGCAATGACAAATATTTTCGCTGAAAGATGCAAATTTTGATTTTTTGTGATCTGCAAAAAAGGCGTTTAATATTTTAAAAGAAAAATTAACCACCGCGACTATCATAATTTCGTCCGATTGGAATGTGCCCTTTGAATTGATGTGTGACGCTAGTAACTTCGTTGTTGGCGCCATTTTGGGGCAAAGAATAGATGGGAAATTTAAACCTATCTATTATGCCAGCAAAACTCCGAATAATGCCCAAGAACATTCCACCGCCACTGAAAAATAACTTCTTGCAGTCGTTTTCTCCTTCGATAAGTTTCGTCCCTATCTTGTCTTATCAAAACCTATTGTCTACACTGATCATTCTGCTTTGAAGTATTTATTTAGTAAACAGGACGCCAAACCGAGGCTCATTAAGGCGAGTTATGCTTCTTAAGGGTTTGGATCAAGATAAGGATAAAAGAGGGCTAAAATCTTAGCTGAGGATCATTTATCATACTTGAGAAATACGGGAATTTAAAAAGAATTAGAATGAGAAACTCTCCTGATATTTTCTCGGTAGATTCTCCAAGTTGCGTTTATGAGCAAAATTATGTTGAACAAACGCCTTGAAGTTTCAAGACTCCAACACTTCAAAATTTCTAGAAATTTAAATTCTCCACCAATATTCGTCGATATTTATTTCTCGAGGTCCTGTAGAAAATATAGGAAGAACATGTATATTCCTATCTTGGTACCTACGGTTAATTTAAACTAAACTAAACAAACAAAATACAAGTCAGTCTTGTGGATACGGCGTATCAGGTTAGTGAATACGTCGTATTCAAAATCTAACAATAATGATTTTAAAGTGCAATAAAAATAAAAGACTGATAACATCCAGACGATCAATACGCCGTATGGTATGGAGCGGATACGCCGTATTGATGTCTGGGAAGATAGACTCGATAAAATTAAATAACAATCCGGGTTGTCTCCCGGGAAGCACTTTTGTTTACAGCGAAGTTTTTAAGTTAGACTTTTCTTTAGCTTCTCTTTTCACTATTTGGTACGCGTCACCTTCCATCCTTCGTCCTTTTTCTAAAAAATATCTTGATAGATTTTGGACATATTATCTTTGTTTCTTTCCCAAATATCATATTCGTAACTTCATATAGCAGTATATTCTTTATTTGGTCCAAGCGAGTATTGAATGGCTTCAAACTTTTCTGCTTTACACCTTCTTTTGTTAGGTAGCTCATTGATAGAATTGGATGTATTGCTATGTTTGCGCTTTGTCTGACTTAGTTTTTCAATATCACGTACTTCATAGGCTTTGAAGAATGAATCATTAGCAGTGTTGGACGGGTTTTCATATTTAGATTCCTTCAATACATTACTGCTCGGAATACAGTTATCCACATATCTCTTATTCCATTTTCCATTCATCCAAGCGTGAAATATCACCTTTTGAGTCCTTCCATCCACTTTCTTATGGTATTTAAATGATGTGTTAATGTTTGATAAGAATTCAAGTGGATCAATCCCCCAGTTCTCTCCTTCGTCAAATATTTCATCCTTTCCATCGTATGATTCAGGATAGAATCTACAGAAGAATTTCTCAACAAGTTCCTCCCAAATGGTGATTTTTTCATCTCCATCACTAATCCACCATTCTTTAGCATCATCAGCCAACGAGAGAGGAAAGACTTTCATTCGTAGTTGATGAGAATTCACGCCAGGAACGTAGATCAAATCAACCATTTTAAGTGCCTTAGCAATATGATCCACCACGTCTTCATAGTGAGTTCCGTGATACATGTTCTTTCGTAATTCCACCAAAAATTCTTTGCTGAGATTAATTTTTATGTCGTTACTGGTGATAGAAAGATTTGATTCAGATTGAGTTTTTTCTGTGTTTTCATTAAGAAATGGTTCAGTTATGATTTTTTTTTTGTACTTCCTTCTTCAATCAACTAGCTCTGATAAGTATTTCCTGTAACACAGGTAAAAATATCAGCAGGATTTGCTCTGAAAAAAAATTAGCGCGAAAAATCAAATAAGAAAACCAAGAATTCAGCTTCTGTACCAGATGATCGATACACCGTATCCAATGGAAGGGGATACGCCGTATTAATCAGTTTGAGTGAATACGCTGTATTGGACAGAGAACTGGATACGCCGTATCCGATGGAAGTGGATACGCCGTATTCAACTGTCGACCAGAATAGTGTATCAAACAATTAAATACGCAAACAATTAAACACACAAATATACAAGCAAACAATTAAATACAAATATACAAAATTTACAGAATATACAAGAATATACACTAATCTAAATTACACTAATCCTAAGGGTTAGATCTAATCTAATGTTAAAAACCAAAATATCAAAATAAAAATCAAGATTAATTTTCACTCCCCGGCAACGGCGCCAAAAACTTGATGTGTCGTTGTGTGGTGTATATTTTATTGATTCAAGTTTTAAATTTATATTTTGCCGACTAAACCAAAAACAACACTTTAACGGGCAGTGTACCCGGTCGGTAGTAGTTTCGTGGTAAGTAGGGTGTCGAACACTTGAAGCGAGGTTAAATCTATCAATTTAATTAATATCTTGGTTATCTAATCTAGGTTAATTCTATTCTATTCTAAACCTATGTCAGTCTAATATCCTAATTCTAACGGAAAAAGGGGGTTTTCAGCCTGAGAGACTGGCACGGTTTGGTTGGTGACTAAAATCAATTCAAGGCACTTTTACCCACGCAAGCTAATTAATAAAAGATGAAAGAGCGGTCGAACCTTATATAAGAAAACTGTATTAACCATTATTAATCCGATTAGAATGTTGGTTTGTTTATTAAGTGCAATGATTTCTTCTCTCGAGGTGGCATATCATTCTTAAGACTTAGGCGTTACATCATCCTAAGACCTAGACACATTAATTCTGTCACAATTAAAGCATCCGCATAAAGCATCCTTATTTGCTGATTATAATCTATCTTAAGGATTAAGGCAATGGTGATCTTGTTAAACCCTAGCTCATAGAGACTTTATCCACTTACCGCTTAATGGCAATTTATACACTAGTAGTCCACTTGTCCAACTATCCAATGGAATCAGAACGTTACTTGTTGAATTATCTAGGTCACCTGCTAGTCAACACGATCAATAAACCATTGGCAATATCCAATTAACTAGTTAAGCCCAAAGCGTATCCTAGACACATACTTAGAAGGACAATATTTGTGTAACTATGATTCTAGATGTATAAATTACTATATGGAGAGCTATCCCGGACTCTAGATCTACTTGGTCCGCTTCACTAGATCCAGTTGAATGATAGGTCGCATACAAAAGCGCGTAAACAAGTATAAATTGATAAACATAAACAAGCACTCAACGATAAATCAAGAAATCGAGATAAACAAATACCAAACATTCAGATCTTCATAATAATGGCTAATACCCGAAGGTATTAGCCTTCAAACGTCATAATAAATACAAGAGTAATTATTTAGCCAAGGTAAACTAACCGAGTTAACGAATGATACCAAAAACTGAACGATTACTAAAGTATATGGAATTACACGTTGTCTCCTATGGAATTGATACGTTGCATCGACCTCTTTGCTTTTTTTCTTGAAAAATAGGACTTTTTGTGGTTTAGGTATCGAGAATATGATTTAGCACACTTAAAACTCGTTTTTGAGTTTTCTATTTATAAGGTCTGGAAGTCGGTTGGATACGGCGTATCCATGAGTTGGATACGGCGTATTGGGGATTTCTTGGAGTAGGGACCACGCTTGATATCTTCCAGAATATTATATTGATTCCATATCTTGAATACGGCGTATTGAGTCCTTTGGATATGGCGTATTGATCTTTATTCCTCTGTGGTCTTTGGTGAGTGCAGGCACGGATACGCCGTATCTTCCTTGATGGATACGGCGTATTGGTCTTCAGAATAGTAATCTTCAAAATATCTTCATTTAAGCTCCAGAATGCGCGCCTTTTGCTATCTTTCACCAATTACTCCATAATTACTGCAATTCTCAAATATAAACGATTAAGTAACAATTCTTTGCAATAACTATACAAAATGGGTTAATATCGTAGGATAAATGATGCTATAAAATAGACGTTATTTGATGTCATCACCTGTCAAGGAGATTCCTTGGATCTACCTAATCACCGGTACAATATTTATACTGTAAAACGGAGAACCAAAGGTTATCAAAACCGAACTTCGACGAATGACAAAGCCATATTCATCCATATTTGTTGTTTATTACTAACCCTTAAATGCAGGTTTAAACGATGGCGGCGAGACCTCATTCCAGCTTAGTCGGATTCATAACCACATGCTCATACTCAAGTCTTAAAGTTTCAAGAAATCAAGAAAGCTCAAGATCAAACAAAGATAAAGACTTCCGCTACTCTGATGTTCACCATCTTCCTTAAAGTCATAAAGTGTTCAAGTCAAAGATTATCAAGGGAGATTGTTAGGCAGCTTTCAAGATGATATAAAGTATGAGCATGTTGGTCCAAAGACACAAGATCGCAAGAAGGCAAAGTATTACTAAGATAATCAAGTGATGATGCAAGAATTATGATCTCGAGAAGTAGATATAATGTAGGAACCTTCAGAACTTTCATTCCAAAAGACGTAAACCGAATGAGTATAAGACATGCATACATGGCCTAATGACGGCATAACATGCAATGTTCGTATAGATCCTCATTTCGCCAGTAAAACCAGCGGCTAATCAAGTAAATTGTTGTTAAATAAAAATCAAGAAACAAATAGATTAAGACTTAAGATACAAGTTGCTAGACACTTATTTCTCGCCTGTTACCATGATAAAGACAACTATTTACAACGTCTTGATCATAAATCAAAAACAACAACCTAAGTTGGCGTTCCCATAATGATCAACTTCTCAATCATCCCAAAACTTTACATACTCTACAAGGTAAGTGGCGATATCTTCCACTTTGTATAATACTTTACATCGTTGATTTTTTAGACATACCAACGAATAATCGATCCTTTGTGTAATTCCTTCGGTAATGCTCTTTGTGAAACGATTATCTTCAAACTTTCTTTCTCTCTCTTTTTGTATTTTTTTCTCATTTTTTGTTTTTTTTTTGTTTTTTTTGTTTTTTTTTCTAACTATTCTTTAAATCTCGGTGTAGTTTCACCATCTTCACGATCATAATAATTCTGGATAATTTCTTCGATAGTTCCTTCGTTCTTCAGATTCACCAATAATTGTGACGGTAGTAAAATCACATGAGTTTTGACTATTAATATACATTCTCATTTGCAATGTGCAAATTTCCAACCGCACCAAAGATAGAAAATGACACAAGACTCGGGAAATACAAACTTTACACTTTAAGCAACTAGCAACTGTAAATTAAACTTAATCTAACAGGGTAGGTTAAGGTGTAAGGGTGTAACGAAACAAATAGTTGGTATAAATTCCTAAAGGATTGGCTCTACGGGTTGTTCTAGTGGATCATCACTCTAAAGATGAGAGTGGAAAAGGGTTTAACGGGAGGTTAACTAACCGGTGTAGTTAGTTAATAAGCAACGTGTAAAGTCGATTTGGTTGTAATCCTAAGATTTACCAATTTAAACAAGTTACCCCAATTAAATCCATAATACTCATTATTGTGGCTCGAATAGATATACCAAGCCAAGTTCTAAAGTCTACAACATCACAGGCACACTCATATTTTGTAGAATTTAGGTAAACATTTAGAAACAGAAAGGTTAAATCCTCACAATATCTATCAAGGGTTATTGTGTGCAGGTTATGTAACATGTAATTTCACAAAAGTATGCTTGAATTTTTTTTTAATATGAACACAATTTAAGCTTTTTATTGTGAAAAGTAGGATAAATAAACATTCTAATTTCATCCCCTGATTGAAGAGTTTTATATACCCAAAATATATATACTAATATAACTTGAAGAGAAATTAAGAAAATTACCAAGTTACCCTTGATAAAGTTCACTCTCAAAAATATATAATATAATATATAATATGTATATTAAACCGGGTAAGTATGATCACCCGGGTCGTTTCCCC